>FLMG01000001.1:0-16054 GCA_900088475.1 Hyphochytrium catenoides
ATGGAGGGCGGTGCCTTCGAAGGAGTCGGCGTGTCAGGATTCTAACGTGCGCCTTGCACCTTGTCAAATAGTACTGCTCTTTGCTCTGTTTCCCATCTGTTCCTTAGATCTAAATGAACTCTGCACCTGTGGTGCCAACCTTACTCCTTTAACTTCTGTGCCGTTCACTAGCTAGTTCATGTTCATCGAACCTACATAGTTACGCTGGGTACGGCTTCGTCGTCGTGCTGCCAAATTACTCGACCCTTAAGAGCACCTTATACTGGCCATAGGGACCGAGGGCAAGCGCCTCCCACAGGGATGTAGCTTAGGGTGATTGAGGTCTAAGGAGGACGAAGGACTAGCAAATTGTAAATTCTTCTCTGCTCTGTTAATATGTTAGTGGTTTGATGCCTGGGTAAGGCTGGCCAAATTTACCATCAAAGAAGACCTCATTCGGAGGGAGGCGGGGAGAATATCGAGTCCTATCTACCCCATAACCCAATGAGATAATAACTGGAACGGCATAGCGGGACGGAATCTCTAAGATTGGCCTTACTCTTCCCTGATCAAAGCCTTCCATTGGGGCGGTGTCCAGCCCATGCGCGGTGGCAGCGAGGATGAGAGTCTGCGCAGCCATCATTGTGTGCTTGAAGGCCCAGGCTTCAGGGCTATTAACGGTGGGCATAGGGCGAAGCGGAGAGAGCAGGGATGACGCAGCTGACTTGACGGTGTTGGAGACAAGACCCTCTACTGCAGTGTAGGTGATACCGAATGGTAGGGCAGAAAGCATCGCCTGAGGGGCGCCGTTCTCTCGCTCCAGCTGCACAATCCGGTCCACGCGCTTTGACATTTCTAGTACAAACAAACATCAAAGGTTAGCCAGTAACTCGGAGCTTTCCATGCGGCTGGAGAGTAGCTCCACATCTCTAACGCCCGCTGAGATCGGCAGTGCAGTCAAGTCTATTCGCAATGAGCCCCTTTCCTCGATCTATCTTTTCTCAAATAACAAAGCACAACTGCTGCCCATATCTTTCTTCACTTACCGAGATCAGCCAAGAAGACAACAGAGGCAGGGGCTTCGTAGACGCGATTGGCATTTCTTCCAATCATCGCTGTGCTGAGCTTCTCCCTTAAACCTTGCTCCCGCACAACCACGCAAGCATACGGCTGAGAGTTGAAGCTCGTCGGAGCTCTCTAAACAAAGAAAAGTCTCATGGTGAGTCCAAAGCAGAGGAATCCATAGCTAAGCTGGCTAGAAGTTATAGAGCACAGGAAGGTTGAGAGCTAAACTAGGAGGTGAGGGGTCAAATTGGAAAGGAACAATGGCGTTACCTGAGCCAGGGCGAGAATGTCTTCTAACACTCCCTCTGGAATCGGTTTATCTGTAAACTTTCTAGCGTGGTGGCGGCGCATTACCAAGTCTTTGAAGATACGGACGTCCGCCTCGTTCTCGTGCTCCTCTTCCGCTTCCTCTGGGCTTGCGGCCGAGCTGAAGGAGAGAGTTGGAATCTGGCCTAAGGCACGACATGAGCCTCTGGGAGCGAAGAGCAGAGTTCGGCATCTTCCCAGGGCAAACATTCTGTCTCGTTTTCGACTATTGGATGTCGTTCTTGAGAAAGAGATGGTCCTTTTCTATAGAGTAACCTTCCCAAGGGACACACCACGGCTCATGAAGAGCCTATTCTCCTTCCTTAATGCTCCTCACCAGCTCACTTCCTGCGTACCGTGGATTTATATATAGATGAGGCGCTTACCACGGTATAACGCCCCTCAAGGTATCAAGCTGCTGGAGCGGGCCGTGCTACCTATGAAGTCCTCAGCGATCAGCAATTTTTATCTGTCATCGGCTTCAACCCCATCGGAAGATCCATGAAGCTCTGTTCGTCAGAGTTGAGCCTCAAACATTAGCTTTACTATGGCCATCAGGCTGCAGCATGTTCTGAGCAAAATTCATAATAAGCAAGACTTCACAGTGTGATTACCGGTATTTTGCTTCGTTATATTCGGGATGGGGCCCTTTGTGGATCTACCCATGACGAAGAAATGTTCAAGGTCCCAGATGTCGAAATTACGCAGGATTTTGGTGAAGGGAGGCTGAGTTTTTTATCGGAGCTCCCGAAATTTATATTCATCGTGTTACGGATTTTATTGCAGAGACTGAGAGATTGGAGACGGATTTCCTGTGGCGTCTGCCAGACTATGAACGCTGCATTGCATTGAGAGCTCACTCAAATAGAGGGCCTCAGCAAACCAAAGTGAGAACGATCGACATACAGGAGCTTGACAGCCGGTAAGATTCCGCGTGCCTGGGTGGAGTAGTTTATGCACTCTCATACTGGACTGTGTAAAGCTTCACACGTACAGCTAGTGTAAAGGCTGGAATCTACTGGCGTCGGGTTTGCAAGGTCGACTCCTTACATCGCTGTTTGAAAGATACTGGTGATTCACGAGCCACCATGAGCGAGACCAAGCCTTCTAACCCGTCCACAAGCACCGTGAGTCCTTGACGCCGCTGTTTTATAATGGTCAGGCTTCTTCTAACTGTGCCCTCCACCTAATGGTTATTCTCAGGATGCTGCACGGGCATTGGATCAGGAGTTGGAGTTTATCAACAAGATGGAAGAGGCCAAAAAGAACGAAGAATATCGAAGGGCACTACGGACGGCAAATGCTGCCACAGCTGTCGCACAGACGCGAAAAGATGTAGCTCAGGGCAAGATAAGCCTAAAGTCAGATGTGAAGAAAAGCACGGCGCTAGTGAAGAAACTGCGGAATCTTAGCGAGGATATGCGCGCCTCAATGCGAAAGGACGTGACCGAGCTCAATCTGAAGCGTTATGTTAGTGAGATTGTGGCTGCTATCTGTGAAGCAAAGCTTCGAACGGCAGACATTCCGGCTGCGGTAGAAATCTGCTCTCTCATGCATCAGCGCTACGCAGACTTCACAGAGCCTTTAATGCAAAGTCTGCTATCGGCTTTTGAGCAGCAAGCGGCGCCCGGAAGCCCAGAGGAGAAGGCTTTGATGACCAGGAAGAGATCCACCCTCCGACTGTTGACGGAATTATTCTATGCGGGAGTCTTTACAGACATTGGGATCATTATCAAGATAATTCGAGGGATGTGTCAGCCTTTTGAGAAGCAAACCAACGAGAGTGGAAAGAGAGAGGGACAGACGGCATCTGCTTCTCTGGATGTTCCGCTGCTTGTCTCCTTTGCCAAATATGCAGGTGAAGATCTGTTAGGGGTTACATCAAGGAAACAGCGTCAAGTTCTGGAGTCGGCGGCTGGCCATTCCTGCTCTTTCGAGAGAGAAAAACTAGTCGACGAGAACGTGCAAAAGGAGCTTCTCTCCCTGCTCACTGGCGCTTGTAGGCACATTTGCGACCTCCTGGTGCTCTCTCACAAGAGCCTGAGAAGATTGGAGAAAAGGAATGCAAGGGAGGAGCTAAATCGGGGAGAACTTTCTGAAGAGAGTCAACAGAGGCATGAAGCGGAGAAAAAGTCCTATGAGAAGCTTCTCAGCAACGCGACATCTCTCACAGATGCGCTTAACCTGGATATGCCCGAGCTACCAGAGGAGCAGCCTGAGACCGTGGGTGAGAGTGGGACCATCTCTCTTTTTTCTTTGTCAGAGAAGGAAAGAAAGGGTGAAGGAGGATTACTGGACGGCCCATTTGAAGACGAAGAAGCTCGTTCATTCTATAGAGATCTCCCCAACCTGCTAGATATGGTGCCTTACACGGTGCTGGGACTAAGCGAGGCAGAGTACCAAGCACTAAGGGAGAAGCTAAGCAATAGCGATCCAAATGCTGTGGACAACATGAAGGAAGAAGAGGAAGAGGGTGCTGGAGAGGTGGACCCATCGTCCGCCTCTTCCTCTGTGTCTGGCGGAGAGACAGACGCCGAATCTGTCTCTTCAGAAGATGACACCACAGCATCGGGAAAGCCCTCAGAGGCCGAGACTGCCGAGGTACCAAGCTTGGACTTGCAAGAAGAGTCAGCGGAAGAGAAAAGAACTGTTCACTTCGATCTGTTCTTAGAGAAACTGGAAGAACTGGTCAACAGAGACAAGTGCGATCAGTGTGCTGTGGACTTTTGCTATATTAACAACAAGGGTACCAGGAAGCGCCTTGTTCGTGCGCTATACAGCGTACCCAGAAGCAGATTAGAGCTCATTCCTCACTATGCTCGCCTCACGGCCACCCTTAACACTATCTTTCCTGAGATTGGGGCGTCGCTAGTTGAACTATTGATGGGTGAGTTCTTAGGGCTTCAGCGGAACAAGAGCCAGAACCGCCTGGAGACCAAGATCAAGAACATCAGATTCCTGGGAGAGTTGACCAAGTTCCGTATTGTACCTCCAAACACAGCCTTCCGCTGTTTGAAGCGGTGCTTTGACGACTTCACGGGGCATAATATTGATGTTGCCACTACGATGCTAGAGACTTGCGGGCGGTATCTCTATCGGACACCTCACACACACAGCCGATGTGCAAACTTCATAGAGATTATGATGAGGCTCAAACAAGCAAAGAATCTGGATAATCGGGCAGAGACGATGATCCAGAACGCCTATTATATGTGCAAGCCTTCTGAGAGAACAGGCTGGAAAATCAAGGAGCATCCTCCTCTCTATCTTTACATTATGAAGGTCCTTTATAGCGATCTGGAGGAGAACAACGTGGAGGATATCATAAAGACTCTGCGTACACTTCCCTGGCAAGAGAAAGAGACGACAGAGTACTTTGTCAAGTGTGTGATGAAGGTGACAAAGAGCAAGTATATGAAGCTTCACCTCGTCTGCGACTGCTTAGCTGGTTTATCGAAGTATCAAGACCACTTGGGAATCCGTGTCGTGGACGGTACGCTAGAGGAGATCAGACAAGGTCTTGTCCTGAATGACTATCGAGACCAGCAGCTTAGGATTGGTTATATCAAGCTCTTTGGTGAGCTGTATAACTATAGCCTCGTCACCTCCCAGCTGATCATCGATCAGCTGCATTTGCTCATTAACCACGGTCACGACCTTCTTGATTATTATCAGCAACAGCTACCACCGGGACAAAAGCTGGATCCAGAGTATGAGAAGCAGCTGAGATTATTTCCCAATGCTCCTTCCATGTCCTTCCGCTATGATCCTCGCGTTCCTACTCCTCTTGACGGACCTGAGGATATGTTCAGGATCCGCCTAGTGTGCACGCTGCTAGAGGTGGTCGGGCACTACTTTGACCAGGGCACACCTCGAGAAAAGATGAATCGCTTTCTTATCTTCTTCCAACGCTACATCCTCTCCAAGCCTTTCCTTCCCACAGAGACAGAGTTTGCCGTCTTGGACATTCTGGACTCCCTCCGACCAGAGGGAGAAAAAGGAGGACTGAGACGCTTCCAGAACTGGGAGGAAGCACAAGAAGAAGTGGCAAAGATCCAGCAGAAAGAATTGGAAACGGCTCTTGAGGAGGAGAGAAAGAAGGACGCAGCAAGGAGAGGGAGAGAAAGGAAGCCAGGAGAAGGACAAGCCGAAGTGGCTGCTCCTCCTTCGCCAGTAGGCTCGACTGGTTCTTCGGCAAATGACTTCGATGAAGAAGACGACGGGGTAAGGCTAGCGCAGATGTATGCACTGCTGCTGGGTATCGGGTGGGCAAGGGTGGCGCCAAACTCGACGGACTGAGAAGGTGCCAAGAAGGCCGAAGGAAAGAGTTAGCAGGGGAGAGAGGACACAGCAGCGAGAGGGCACTGCAGAGAGTGAGAGAGTGACACCCTCAACTCATTAGATGTAACTCAAGCTCTATTGAGAGGCCGAATCCTCCATGGCCTTCTAGGAGGCAATTGGCCATAGAAATCCGAGCTTTAGTTAAAAATGGGACTAACACTGACACTTGTAGGAGGACGGCGAGCAGCGTGATTCTGTGACAGGGGGAGAAGAAGGCGAAGAAGATGAAGATGAGGAAGCAGGAGAAGACGAAGAGGTAACTCCCGATATCAGTAATCTAGGATAGACGCATTTGCTCTATCCCCCGGATCTATCCTTAAGAGGGATCGGCCTTTGACGGTCTATCTTCGAGCGCTTAAAGTGCCCTTCTCCGATTGCTAAGAATCTTCTTGGCCGGTTTCACCCTCTGTAGGGCGGGTTTGGAGATGATGATGCCGTGGTAGTGCTGGATCACCGCGTCAAAGAAGAAGAGGACGAGGACTTCGAGAGGGAGTTTAAGGCGATGATGCAGGTGCAGTTACAGTCAAAGGAGTCATGCCTCTACTCCCTTTCCTTTTGGTCCTCCGTTACATGGTTGTCGATGTCCATCCTACCTTCAGACCTTCCTCTCCCTTCTTCTACAGAAGTTTGCCTTCCTATACCAAGAAGATGGTTTTGGCTTGTCCGCTCTCTTCATCATTAGGTGATGCCGCTTTCTTCTTTCTTAAGAGTGTCCTAAATGTGTACCGCCTTGCTCTGCGTTGCTAGAGTTGCGTAGTTGTCTCTGATGCCCCTTGATCTGTTGATACTTGCGCAGGAGAGTGTGGAGTCGCGTAAACTGACTCGGGTGACCAACGCGGATAACATGGCATTGCCTGTCATGTACAAGGGAGGGATAGGGGCCAGGGCAGCAGCAGACGCCCCAAAGGAAGATCCAGAGGAAGCACCAGAAGACGCCGTCAAATTCCGTCTTCTGAAGAGAGGGACCAGGGGCAAGGTGGAGGCCAAGACACTGTTTGTGCCGCAGAATACTTCCTTGGCGCATCATTCCATACAGCAAGAGGTACAGATTACGCTATGACTGCGTTACGTTCCTCTCTTTCTCTGATAGTCTTTGTCGTCACCTCAGCTCGGAACTACTTTTGCGTGTTTGCCCTGGTAACAGTATGGGACCATTCTTGTGGCGGTCATGCTTGTCCTCTCTTTCTTTACACTGCTGGGTCAGCCTCTTTCTCCTGCTTTAGTGCCATCTGTAAAGCCCTTTCCCAAAGTAACATATTCCTCTTATGCCTTAGAATGCGGAGCGGGCAGAGCAGTCTGAACTAAAGCGCTTGGTGCTGTCTTACGAAGCCAGAGAAGACGGCTACAACGACCTCAGTCAGCCTAGAACGGTATGCCGCTCATTGCTTGCGTTTTATTGCCTCTATCTTCATTTTGGTCTGGACTGCTACTGAAGGTTCCATACCTGAGTTTCCTCATTCTGACTCGATCCTCCCACTTCTTTTGGGCACTAGGCGTCTAACAGTCTCCCTCAACCTTTCGCTTCTACCCTAACTCTCCGTCCACAGAATACTTATAGAGTGCATGGCGGGATGTCTAGTCGCCGGTACCGTGGACATCGGAGCTAGAGTCTCCTTAGGAAGAGGGCGTCTTACTGCGTCTGCTGTGCATGCCAGTTTCTCACTCTCCCATCTGATTGCTCTTCTATTTATTAAATGCTCCTGTTTTGAAGCCGCTTGGGCCTTATAAGCTCTTTTTGCTCTTCCGCTAGAGCGGTCTAATAGCGTAAAACTCCTTGTAAGTGTATCATTCTTACAAAGCAACTCTCCCAAAGTCCTTATCTACCCATCTCTTCCACCTTCCTTAAGCTCCTTACGGCTCCTCCCTCTGTTCCTCGCGTCAGACCAGTCGCAGGGTGTAGGATATCCATGCATAAACAGAGTTGCTGGTCCTTTCAGGCTTAACGTGGCCTGGTAGCTGTAGCAATGAGCGTCAGCCTGGATAGCGAGTGAGAGAATAAAGGAGAGCTTGAGTGGCACTAGAGATGCTTTTTCCATCTTCTTCAGGACTCCTGCTGCCCTTCTGTGTGCTACTCCACTGACTCTTGGTGTAGGAAGAAGACAGAGGAGAGAATCTCGCAGCTTTCTGCTCCTGGAGCCTCTACTTCTTCAGTAAAGACTGGCTGTTCTCTCTCTATGTTATGGTGCAGACTCCACTCTTTCCTACGCCCCGGTAGATGAGTGAGTATACGGCTGGGATCTGCTTCCTGAGCTCTTCCTTCTCTCTCTCAAGCTCCTCAATTCTCTGCTTCAATCGAAGGCGGTCCCCATCCTGCTTGTGGCTCAGCGCCTCCAGCTGCCGCATGTGCACTGACACCTCAATGAGACGATCCTGGTGCTCTACAGCGAAGTGGAGGAGAGAGGAAAGTAGATGAGGGAAAATGAACTTTACGGGTGCAGCTCTAGACAGAGTATCAGGAGAGACTCAATCTCACCCCTAAGAGCAGAGAGCGAGACGATAATGTGCGCGCAATACCCAGGGAGAGAAAGGGAAAAGAGAGACAGATGACAAGGGAAAGGAAGAGGAGAGAGATGAAACTGGCACTGCCTGCCTTTGCTGAAGAAGTGAGCGAGGAAGAGAGAGGAGACTGTCTACGGTGGGACCTTTCGCAATCTTGCAGATCCAGAGGATCGTCTTGGTGTCTGCTCTAAGGTTCTGAGGGATCATTGTCAGCCTCTCATTCCCTGAGCAGTCGATATGCGACAGTTGCTGGAGGTCCGCCAGCTCTGGAGGCAGCTCCTTCAGTCGATTGTTCTGCAGCATCAGGACCTTGAGCCTTGAGAGCTTGGCGAGCTCCGCGGGCAGCGTCTCCAGCATGTTCTCCGAGAGGAAGAGCTCCTCCAGAAGCTTGCAGAAAGAGATTTCTTTCGGCAAACGACTGATTCTATTGCCATTTAACTGCAAAGACAAAGATACAAGAGAGACGGAGAGAGAGAGAGAGAAAGAGTCGAAGAGAAAGGGTTGACGGATAGACAGAAAGGGACATTGATTCTTAAGATGCAGAGTATCTGGCGGGAGCTCAGCAGGGTGAAAGTGATAGAGGAGAGAGAAGGAGCTAGCTATGGCTAGACGGGAAGAGAGAGAGAGAGAGGGAGAGAGAGAGAGAGAGANTACAGTTTGAGAAAGGTTAACAATGAAGACTCTAATGAAGAAGAGAGAGAAGAGAAGAGAGAGGGAGAGAGTAAGAGTACGAAGAGTCCCAATGTGGCTCATCTCACCCTGAGCTTTTTGAGTTTGACACACTTCCCAATGTCGCCGGGCACAAAGTCAATCTGGTTGCAGGACATGTCCAGCTCTCTGTGAAGAAGAGTGAGGAGAGAGGATGAGAAAGAGAGAGAGCGTTAAAAGACGGTCCAAGGAAGGAGCGGCAGTTAAGATGAGGAGAGGGATGTAGAACCGAGAGAGAATAAGAGGAGCGAGTAGGTAAGAGAAACGAGTAAGAGGGAAATGGAGCGAACTAACTTAGTGAGAGTGAGAGAAAGAAGAGAGACTCGGAGAACAAACACGACATCAACATGAAGAGAGACAGAGAGAGAGAGAGAGCGAAGAAAGAAAGAGAGAGAGCGAGGCCGACAAATAGACGCGCAGCCGGCGTCTCACCTGAGCAGCGTCAGTCTTCCAATCTTAATGGGGATGGAGGTCAGGTTATTGTGGGAGATATTGAAGATAATCAGCACGTCGCCCCATTCCCAGACATAATCGTCCAGCGTCTTCCACCCGCGGTGGCTCAAGTCCAAGATCCCGCTCTCTCCGCTGGGCTTGGCGATGGGAGTGTCATAGTCCTCCATCCCTTAGAAGATAGGCTAGAAGACCCAGCGATAGATAGAGAGAGAGAGAGGCGATGTAGAAAGAGAGAGAGAGAGAGAGAGAGAGTCCGGCGAGGGAGAAAAGAGACTCATCTATTTCTCTCCTTTCTCTCCCATGATGGCTTACTTTCCCCTTTTCTCCATGGAGACACTGGCCGAGAAAGAAGATGGCGTACTGATAGAAAGAAAGACAAAGCGAGAGACAACAACTAAGCAAGTGAAGAAAGGCAGGAGGGGAAAGAAAGAAGGGAAGGGAGAAAGACGAGAAGCAGCAAGACAGTAGCGAGACCAATATCTCTCTTGGCTGCCTCCTCAGCCGCTGATGGGAAGCAATGACTGGCCCTACGAGGCTTCAAGCAAGAGAGAGAAGAGAAGAGGAACTGTATGGCTAGGCGGACAGTGACGGCAAGCTGAGCTTCTTATAGGCTCTGGGCTCTGGGAGGAGAGAGCAGCGCTGTAGAGGGTTTGAAGGGGAAGAGGGAGGAAGGCGTGACCAGCGCAGTGCACAGAAAGCGATAGGGAGCAACAAAAGTGCAAGACAGGGAGAGCGAGCGAGAAAGAGCGAGTGAGAAAGAGGGAAAGAGAGAAAAGGAGAGAGAGAGAGATAGGGAGGTAGTAAAAGAAAGAGAGAAAAATAGAGAGAGAGAGAGAGAGAGAGAGAGGGAGGGGAGACAGAGAGAGAGAGGGAAAGAGAGAGAGAGAAAGAGAGAGAGAGAGAGAGAGGGAGACAGAGAGAAAGAGAGAAAGAGAGAGAGAGAAAGAGAGAGAGAGAGAGAGAGAGGGAGACAGAGAGAAAGAGAGAAAGAGAGAGAGAGAGAGAGAGAGAGAGAGAGCGAAGAGAGAAAGAGAGAAGAGAGAAAGAGAAACGCGCTAACGAAAGGTCATTTCCCTCTGTGTTACTCGTACAAGAATACTCACATGAACAGCCCTAACTCCTCAAAGGGTTATCACTATTTAGTTATCGCTTTTTATTGATCTAGTTACTACAAAGCTTGGCCTCGATTGACGGGAGATCGAAGAGCTTCAGAAGCTCTTCTTCCTTGAGCTTTTTATTGGAGCTTCAGAACTCAGACTCCCCATCTGCAGAGAGCATCGCTGTCCTGAACCTATCGGACAGAGAGATCTCTACTTCTTTCCAAGCGCTATTAGCAGTGAACGCACTTGCAGACTCTGACATAGCTGAGACGTCCCCTAGTTGACGTGAGCCAAAGAGGCACTAAGCTTAATAGACTCTTATGCCATGGCGGAAGACGGCACCAAGATTTCAACTTTAAATAGCGTGTCAGCGCAGTCTCAGACTTTCGTGATCCAACACGAGGACCACACTCTGGGCAATGCTTTGAGATACACAGTTATGAGAAAGTGCGTGAACTCGTAATGTTTACCCTGCTTGGAATGAGTCTCACGTTGTTCTTGCTCGCTCTGCAGTGCCGCTACCAAGTTCTGCGGCTACAGCGTTCCTCATCCCTCCGAGCCCCTCATGCACATCAGAATCCAGACTTCAGGTAACAACTGGGGCTCTGTCTCCCCTCTTTCTCTTGATAAGGGCCTTGGCCTCATCTTCCATGTGTACTGCTCTAGCTCTCTTCCTCTTTTCACAGCCCATTTGCTTCTTTGCCGCCTGTCCGTTGCAATCTTCTAACAGTTGTCAGACTATCCTCTCTTCTCCTTCGGCAGTCTTTGAAAATCTCCGTTTCTTGGGAGCTTATACTTTCCCATTTATTATCCCGTGTCTAACAGAGAGAAGCACGTCAGAGGAGGTGCTCAGGGATGGACTGAAGAGCCTGAGAGCTGCCTGTGAGCACATTGACGATGTCTTCACAAGGGAAGTTGAGAACCATCAGAGGAAGTGAGGCGCAGCTGTTCCCGGCCTGTCAGTCTCTCATTTCTCTGCTTGAGTTTCTATTTATCTCTTACTCTGTATAATATACGCCATGGGTCAATGTACACTTCGCCTGCAGAGAAAGACTCTTCTTCTTCTCCCGACGCTTGAATCTGTCTCTTTCTCATGCCTGGTAGTCTTTCCCGGCTTTAGCTTTGCTCCTGTTAAACTTCGACTTTGTTGATCTAAGCCCGGAAGAGAGCTGGCCCCCTGCGAATGATGGGAGAAGAAAGAGGAGCCATGCGGTCTTTCTCACTTCGGCTCTTCCGTCTCTCGAGAGGCGTCATAAAAGCCGTGGGGCTTAACTCTTGAGGCGCCGTTATCTCTGCTATGGAAGTCTGCGAAGAAGAGAGAGGGGTTGATAGAGAATGTGTGGAAGAGATTGTCTCCCTTTCCTTGCTCTGAAAAGGAGAGACGAAGGGAAAGGGCACTCTTTCGCGGGCCTTGAACGGGGAAGGAGTGAAATACTGCGCCACTTCTTCTGGTTCTTGCTCTTCCGCCTCTTGCTCTTCTAGGTCACGGACGAGGAGGTCATCTTTTTCCTGTGTGTCTGTGCAAGCTAGAGCTGGCATTGATGTGGGAAGTCCATGCATCTTCGGGGCCGGTCTAGGACGGGGAGAGAGGGACGGAGAATCTTCGCTTACATCATCGACCTCTCCTCGCCACATGGGGACTGGATAATGCTTTCCCGAAGTCAAAGACATAGAGAGCGCCTTGGAAGGTTCAGTGATAGGCAGAGGAGAGAGCGAATGGGAAGGTGAGAGACGGGGCTGAGGCTCCAGAGAAGAGAGAAGCAAGCCTTGTGCCGAGGAGCCATCGGGAGAATCTCCAAGCGTTTCTTGCAAAACGGAAGGAGATGCTTTTCTTGCATGAGCTTGTCCTTCTGACAGTGGATAGGGCGTGTCTGAGAGGAAAAGAGACAGATGAATGGAGAGAAAGATACAGAGAGAAGAAAGGCGTGCATACTGTCAGCTGCAGGAGAGATACTTCTTCCCCTTGGCTAGAAACAAAGAGGGACATGGGGAGGCAATGGGCAGGAGTGCCAGCACAAGGGCTGAGGATACCTACCGAACACCGAGGTCTGATCACTGGTCGAGGAAAAGACAGGCAACTTGGCAGAAAGAGAGGGAGAAGGTCGCTCTAGTTGCTCTTCTAAGTCTTCTATAATCTTCTCGTCCTCCCTGCGAAGCTCCTCCAAGGTCTTTATCCTATGCAGAGCCTCGTCGTAAGACGAAGTCAGCGTCGATAGCTGCTTTTGAAGAGAAAGGGAGCGCTAGAAACAGATAAACAGAGGGAAAGAGAGGCAATCAGTCTGAGCAGCGAGGGTCATGTCTAGGTAAAAAAGTCTAGGTAATCGAAAGAGATGTTAACAAAAAAAAATTGAAGCACGTGTCACGAAGGCAGAAAAGAGAAGAGAGGAGAAGGAGAGAGAGAGAACGTGTGAAAGAAAAGAACGAGGAGGACAGGGATCAATTCTTACGCAGGGAAGAGTTGAGTGGGAAGTAAAATTGGTCTACGATGAAAGGCACATTAAGGGAGGGAAAATCGGAGAGAGAGACAGACAGACAGACAGAGCGCATGTATCATTTTGTTTTGCTGACCTCTTCCACCATTTTCATCTCCTTCTCGAGTCTCTCTTGCTCCAACGCTGATCGCTCCAGCCTTGAAAGGACCTGGGAGAGCATAGATAAGTGTGTGCTTCTCCCACCGCTGATAGTCATCCATGTAAAGGAAACGAGCCAAAAGACAGAGAGATGAGAGTAAGATGCAGGCAAGGGTAGAGAAGAGAGCGAGAGAAAAAAGAGGACTCGTATAAACTAATGTCAAAGTTCCCTAAAAGAAAGGCAGCAGCTGGCATAGAGAGTAAGGTTAAGGCCATCCGCCTCATCAGTCTAGAGAGAGAATGCAAAGGAAGAGAAGTAGGCAGAGAGCCTCTTACCTCAACAAGATGCCCGGTCGCTCTGCAGCAAAGCTCTACTGCCGCCTTTCCTACTTCTAATGGTTGAGGCTTAGCCCACATTGGCAGAGGATTGAGCTGCGCAGGTTTGATAGAAACTCCGCTTAGTTAGGGTTCAGAAGGAGGTGGAGAGAGAAAAAAAGGAGAGAGAGAGACTTTCGTCTTCTTTCCCTTTAAGAAGTAGTTTCTTCGTCCTCTCACTTTCTCTCTCTCTCTCTCTCTCTCTCCATTTGGCGTCATATTTGACACCTCTTTCCTTCTTTCTTTCCTTCTGGAGGTACCTTTCTCTCCCGCTGATCATCTTCAAGTATGAAAGACTCGATATGGACCATCTCCTCCTCCAAGCTCCGAAGTAGAGTCTCTAACTCCTTTGTCTTCAGTTCTAATTGAGGGATGAGGAGGAGAGAGAGAACAGAGAAAGGGAAAGAAGGGAGTCCATTAAGGTAGATTCCCCATAGTTCAACCTCGACAATGGTAGGTTAAAACTCGCGAGGTTGCCTTCTCTCTTTTCATTTTCTCTCTCTCTCTCTTTCTCATTCTGTTTCTCTCTCTCTCTCTCTCTCCATCTCTGCCGTCATCAATGTTCTTCCTGAAACTATTGCAGCATCCTGTGCGTCCTCTCTGAGAACGCCTCTCCAATTTGTGGACCAGAGAGCCATTCCTCTTCACTTTGTAGTCTTACTATGTAAGTATCATACCCAAGACGGGAGGCTGCTGAATTCTCTCTCTCTCCTTCCACTCTTTTTCTCTCTTTTTCTCTCTCTTTAATTGCAATCTCTTCGTCGCACGATCTCTCTCTTATTCCCATCTTTGTCCTCTCTCACCTTCCACCATTTCCTGATGCTTGGACGGGCGATGAATCTGCGCTATCACCCGCTTCTGGCCGGACTTCTCTTTTGCGTCGTCTTTCTCCGTCTCTCTCCGTTGTTGAAGAGCTTCTATTTCCTCGCTGAGGTCGACGCGTGTCACTTGATTCAGCAGAGAGGAAGAGAGCTTGAGAGGCACGCCGACCTGATGGTTTATTAAACAGAGACGCAGACGAGATTGAGCGGAGGAGAGTGAGATGAGAGACATAGTCGAGGTAGGGGAAGCAGTGCCAGAAGATGGGAGAATGTAGGTGTCGAGACCAGAAGGCAAAGAGGGAACGCTAGAGACCGAGAAGAGGTGGAGAAAGAAAGAAAGGAAGAGAGAGGGAACACGACGGGAATGGGGAGAGAGAAAAAAGAGAGAGAGAGAGAGAGAGAGAGAGAGAGAGAGAGAGAGATGGAGAGAGAGAGACAGTTAGCTGGATTAAGAGCTAGGCGAGAGGTAGGGCTAAGTTGATCAAGAAAAGAGAAATGTATTGGCAACCTCTTGCGGCTCCTCTTGTTGAGGAAGTGGTGCGAACGTTGGCCGGATGTTCTCTTTATCCTCTTCTCCCTCTTCTTTGCCCTTATCTTCCTCTCTCTCTTTCGCATGGAGGTCATTCTTCTTCTTTTCTGCAGACCTTCTCTCGCTACCTCCTGGCTGCCCGCCAGCAAGGATATTGTTCTTGGAGATAAGGAGCAGCTTACGCCGTGCCTTAACGAGAGAGAAAGAGGACGAAGAGAGAGAGAGAGAGAGAGAAGAAGAAAGAAATGATAGCAATGTGAGAGGAACAGAATCAGAAAGAGAGAGAACAGAGAAGAATTGTGAAAGGTGAAAACTTATCCGCCAAGAGAGAAAGACATATATCTAGAGAGAAAGACAGAGCGGAGATAGAAAGAAAAGGATAGATAAAGAAAGAAAGAAAGAAAGAGCACGAGAGAGAGAGGGAAAGCAAGTGGAAGACTGAGAAAGACACGAGAAGAAGAGAAACGAAGTGAGAGGTACAAATAAGGAAAGAGACAGCGACAGCCCTAACAAGCAAGAGTGTTATCAGGTACCATCTCTTCCCTGGAAAGCTTATATTCTTCATCATTTTTGAAGGAAGAATTCCACTCTGGCTTGCGGCTTTTGGGGCGAGACGGTGGAGAAGGCGCAGAAGAAAGCCGCGGCGCCGTGGGAACTCTGCTAGCTCCAGATCTCAGCAATCTCTTTCTTGAAGAGAGAGAAGAAGGAGCACGTGCGGGAGAAGCGTAAAGAGACGCCGAAGAAGAAGAGAGCTCGGAGGGAAGAGAAGGATGGCGCAGGATTTGTCTAAACTTCTCTTTCTCTTTCTTTTGGGTGGAGCCCAGGACCTGGACCGCCAGTGGAGCTTTGAGTTTGACAGGCACGAGGCCAGTCGCTGTGCTGGTCGCGGCCATCGGACCTGGAGACAGACGGTTATCCTGTTGTTGCGTGTCTTCTCTCTCTCTCTCTCTCGCTCTCGCTCTCTCTCTCTCTCTTTCTTTCTCTCTCTCTCTGTCTTCTCAGTGGCTTCTCTGAGTTTTGACCGTCAGAACTTCAGAGACTGTCTGCCTATTGGGGAGACAGATTTGGAGCTGGAGCTGAAGATTGTTTCTCCTGTCCTGCTTCCCTGCCTTCGCCGTAGTACTGATGGTAGAACTAGTATATTATCCACGGCGGCGGCGCGGCGCTCCTTCAACACTCTGTTCTTTCCCTCTCTCTTTCTGTCTCTCTCTTTCTTCTTTCCCACTATTTTCTCTTTCGCTGTCTCTTCTCTCTCTCTCTTTCTCTCCCCCTCTCTCTCTCTCACTCTCTCTCTTTGTTGTTCGTTCT
>FLMG01000016.1:8835-62339 GCA_900088475.1 Hyphochytrium catenoides
ACTAGTGAGCGTTGAACGCAGGGAAGACTCTGCTGGAAAATAGAGTATGCACGAGAAAGCAACGTATCCATGTCTCTCGTTTCATTAGCACTTAGGTTCTATATCTTAATCTTGATCTCTACAGGTTCGGAAGCTACAAGATACGCTTCAGGAGACCAAACGGAAGGCATCGAGAGCTGAAGAAGGCCGGGAGCAGCTCAAAATGGTGCGCAAAATCTAGGAAAGCTCTCCTTTGTTATCTGGTCTCATGGTCTGTCAGCTCTTCCACTACTTGTTTCATTTTTACTCATGCCGACCTCTTTGCCTTCATAGAGGTTGCAGCAGCTTTCACATAGCGCAGCGGAGACCGGAAAAGAGCTCAATAACCTCAGAACGGACAACTTGGCACTTAGGAACGAGGTGATCCTCTCACTGTGTGGCTAGGCGGCTCTACCCTCCTCCGCCTGCCTTGCGGAGTCACTAGCTCATGCGGTTCCAATCATTGTTAACCTGGCTTTCCTGCTTTCGAAAGCCTTGGCGTTGCTGTTATGAGTTAGACTGTTGCTTGCGGCGTGCCTTTCAATATCATCTTCAAGCTTCTTCGTTTTTGCCATGTCTGCTGTTGCCCTGCCATTGGAACCATCTAATGCCCCTAACCTGTTCCTCTCTCCTGCATCTCCTTCCGATGCTGCAGAATTTGAACCTGCGGCTAAAAGTGAAGGAACTGCTCGCTTCTAAGGAAAAAGTATCCGAAACTGAGAAGCTACCCCGCGCACAGGTTGAAGAGAAAGTCACAAAGGTGTGTCACTGGATATTCTTGTCCCTTTCCCCTTGTTTCCTTTTGCTGTAAGGATGTCTTATCTATGCCCGTCTCTTTGCGTTGTCTAAGTCATGGTCTCCAAACCGAAAGCAGGGAAAGGGAAAGCAAATGACGGCAACCAAAGGCCTGCTCTCCAGAGTTGAAGAGGTAACGCTCTCTACATACTATGAGTCTGTCATGCTATCACACCTCTCACTCTCAATGGGACCAAACGTCCGGCGCGCAGCTTGTGAAAGAAAATATTGATCTGAAGACGCAACTTGTGACGCAAACCCAGATAAAGAATTTGGGCCGAAGCCGCACAATCCTAAAGAAGGATAAGCAAAAGATTGCATCAAAAGAAGGATCAGAGAACCACCCTTCCCGAGCAAACTCGTCATTTCTGGCCAAGAGCCAGGAACGCTTTCGCGGTTCATCCTTATACTCTTCATCAGGATCAGAGGACGAGAAGGGCGGAAATAGAGAGGAGAGAACCGCCTACAAGCCTCAAAGACCTGGAGTTAGGTTAGAGGATGATCTTGGAATGACTACTCGCCTGCGACGCCTTACAGAAATGTACCAACGTGTGAAGCTGCAGAAAGAAGAGGGCTAGGTTGCTGTGTCCGTCTGTGACTCATTCTCCCGTCACTTGACAACGCTCATCTATTTATTAGGACCTTCCCTTCCTCACATGGTCCAAAGATCCCACAAACTGATGTTGAAGTCGAAGCTTCTCTGCCCGGCTTGTCTTTATAGGGGGGCATAAATGTCTGTATAGAGCCCTACAGAATAAAGTTGCGCCCTGTTCTGTTCCCAAGGAAGCCTCGCCTTCTGATGCCTTGCTCTGTTTGAGCCTATGTCTGATGATCCTCCAGGAAGCCCATGGACCGATGCATTATCTATACTACGTATTACCTCTTGTCAAATCATCACTATCTATAGACAGAAGGAAGGCTAGAGCAGTGGCACCACGTTGTATTTGGGAAGCGCACGAGCCCGTGCGCAGCACGAACATGTCTTCCCCATGGAAGTGCTTATCATGGTCGCAACACTTCGTTATCAAGGAAAGTAGCCACAAGCGGCGACGTTTCATTTGGGGCAAATATTCTTCTACAGTGCGTCACGTTAGGGTCCGTGCTATCTAGGTTAGTCTCACGAAGCAAGGAGAGCTGTTCGCAACAGCTTCTTGCTTTGGTGGAGTTGAAGATTTTGAATTGCAGAGCGCTCTTGCTGCAACCGCGTAGGGTTTGGCGCTTTTTAGCGTCATCCATTCTACGAGGCACGCCATTCAAGAGCTACGCAAGGCCGCAAAAAAAGAAGAAAAGCCAGACACCATCCAAGTAGAGAGAGAGAAGAAGAATTGGATCCAAATCAGAACCAAAGCCATCTTGCATGGGAGCACAGCACCTTCCAGGCTGAGGTAGCGGGACCGTTAACAAACGACCTGTGCGGCCCAACAGGAGCTATCTTGCATGACGCTGCGAACAGGTCAGTAGCGCATACAAAGGCCAGTACATTGTACGATCATTAGGTACTTCATTATAACAGAAATGTGGTGCTTCAGCATGTAAACAGGTGCCGGCACACGGAGTAGCGCTGGCTCATTGCTTTTCGTGCCATTCTTTTAGATAAAAACGTAGTGTGGCATTCTCTTGGGGTCAAGAAGGCGATAGGGCAAAACATTATCTTCGTCTGCTCGCTTATTGATGTCTTTCGAGATTGCTGCCAGAGACTTCATGAACTTGGTTACAGTGGAAGCGGTAGCGGCATTGTTGAAGTCAGCAGACTGCAGCCCGTCATAAAAGACTTGATCAGGAGTCATCGGCCTCGCAAACATCAATCCTGTGAGTATGACATCCAGTGCGACAGGGTATGGGGGCAACCACTCAACAATGTTTGTGACCCCTCCTTTTGTCGATGGTATAGCCTTCCCAATTGATGGTGTCTGGAAGGGAACTGTCATGCCCAACTGGAACGGGTTGTAGGCGTTCATCGCATGGTGGCGAGTGGTGCAGAGATGGACAAAGTGGGCTAGATGGCTTGATAGGTCATCAACGGTCGTGAAAGAGGATGGAAAGCCCTTGACTTTTCCGGGGTCGCCAGTCTCCGCAGCCCATTTCTGCAACTCTTGGTCACCAGCGACCGCGCTGTCGCCTGGGTAGTAAACCTTAAGGTAGTCAGTGATAAACCTCTTCGTTGCTGCGTTTATGGCCAAGGCGTCCTAAAGAAGGGAGAGTGATCAATGAAAAGTTAGACCATGCCAGCCAGTGCATAGAGCTACTAGGCCAAGAATGGTTGAGCCAGGTTTCAAAGAACGTTACTGGGCAAGGATAGGATTAATGCAGCGGAGCCGGCCCCTAAACACCTTTGCAGACTAAAGCAGGGAACAACGTACCACGAAGTAGTCAAAAGAGGGTAGAATATCACTCAGTCCTCGGGTTTGGATCTGGACGTCCAACATATCTTTTTGCCAGGTCCATCCTTGAAATTTTATAGCCGTGAGCAACTGCGACCCTGCAGCCCCAAGGGAGTTCGTTCGATCACGAGTGCCACTGTCCGAAGGGTAGAGAAGCCTGAAAGCAGCGAGAGAGTTGCCAAAGAGAATCTTCGTATAAAATTCAAGCAATGCGCGAACCGGGTGATTCTTAGCCATTGTCCGGTAAAGTGCAACTTTGATAGGCTCAAGCGCAATGTGGCTGGACACAAAGTGGTCGACATTCTGCTCCTGAATGGCTGCGCTGTTGAAGAAGATTTTGGAGAGTAGCCAGTCATTGGCACTGTCCCTCGGAGAGAACACAAGTCCACCAGGAACTTCCACTTGGATACCTAAGACTGACAACGCCCCGTCCTCGTTGGGTGAGTATTGAAAGAGCGCGATGGGATTCCCCATAGCTCTCCCTGGAACAATAAATGGCTTGATTACTCGGAGATAAGATAGATCAGCAATGTAGAGCCGGCCAGAGCCCAACAATGTCTCTAGAGTGCTCGGCGCAAGCTGAAGATTAGCGTCCGTGAAACCCTCCGGAACTGCCGTCGCCTTCTGGAGCAAATGTGGGTACGAGGTAAAAAACTGCCTGGCGAATAGCTCATCGCTGGTAAAGTCATGCCGATTCAGCTCCGGCACATCGCCAAAGAACTCATAGAGGGCAAGGTAGTCCTTAAGGGATTTAGGCACCTGGGTGGCAGTAGAGCTGAGCGCGAGAAGAAAGCTTGGAAGAACCTTTTTCTGATAAAATGGTAGAAGCTCGCCCATTAGCTGAGCATACTCTGCTTCTGCAATGATTAGTCCTTGGGACCCGTGAATGGTGGGAGAAATGCCTGCTCTCGGTGAGTAAGTAATGCCTTGGGAGCTGACCGCCAGCTGGAATCCTCGGAGGAAAGTCGCCGGATCATTACTTGGTAAAGAGAGATCTCCACTTAGCTGCTGGGCCACCATAGTGGCAGCACTTTGGAGGCGGCTCAAGGTTAAGGTCATTTGCGGCCGTGAGAAACCGGGCGGTAACTGCTCGTCTAGAAGGAAGGTCCGAATATCGGATACTTTGGCAACCCCTTCCTTCCCCAGTCTGTGAAGAATCAGAGCGGCTTCATGGAAGGCAGATGTGGACACCATAGGATTCCAAGCGAACTCTGGGTTCTGCTTCTTGGACTCTAAGAAGCGGATTTTCCTAGCAAGCGCTAATTCCTGAGCGCGAAGCGTTTTGCCGTCAGCAGAGAGTGACAAGAATGACTTGACAAGAGAGGCGTTGACCGCTGATGGATCGCCCCCAAGATAGGCGTCGTTATGCACTAGGGAGGCATCATGTTCCGCTGCATTATGCTTTGAGAGATCAGAGAGGGCAAAGCTATTCATGTCCGCTATTGCTCCCAACTTCTTGGCACCTGCTACGACTATCATTGAGAGCTCTGGGTCCACGTTGTAAACGGCGTCAAGCGCAGCGATGAGGCTACTGACACTCACATCAGCACCGTTCCGGTTGATGTAGCCATGATTCGCAAGAGCGTTCAGTCCCGGACAAGGACTCCGTTTGAATGGCGCCGAGTTTCCTGGTACTCCGGAGACCTTGGTTCTGGGCGGCTTATAGTAAGCTCCGACTCTCAAAGACGGATTGTAGTCCTTCAAGAGCTCATCCTCTCCACTTCGCGATTCAGGTCCATAGTTTCGCGGGCGGTACGACCGTCGCATGCCGCCTCGCCTCTCCTGGAAGAGCTGTTGGAGGTCTTGGTGGAAGGGTAAAGGAAAAGCCTGCACAGTTACCGATTCCATTGCTGTCTGAAATGAGATCAGCCCCATTATTAGGAGCAAGGCAAGGGCTGAGCAGCGGTGGGATACAACGCACAGCGGCGCCATCCTTTGCCACATATGATGTTGGCGGCGTCCTACCACGATCTGCCGCGCTGACCTCGCAAGTCACGAAGTATCAATGGTTCTGAAGTCCACCAATGTCGCGAAGAAGAAGTGATGACACGACACAGTTGCTATAATATGCTGCGATGATAGTCGCAATCGCGGCAAAAAGGAGAGGACCAGATCAACCCTGTGGCCGATCGATCCAGATCTTCCTTGTCAATGATCGTCAAAGAGAAGACAGGCAAGTGATAACTACGACGGGCATGGAATCTGGCGGGTCGCCTGAATGACAAATGGACAGATTGAACTAGGTCGTGCCGTTGCTAACAAGCAAGTGAATTCTTACTTTATAGACAAAGCAAGGCAGGACGAGGGATGCAACCTCTTTTTTATGGCTAGAAGAGCTCAATCATAGATTTATAAACATTGAGACTATGATTGAAGACCATTAGGAGCTCCAGCTTCGAGATTTTTAGCTAACCGCTAAACCCTCCTGTGACATCGAAGGAGCGCAGAGGCACTGCCGCTCTCTCTTGCTGTTCCCAAATCAAAGATACCCTTGCCGATCTCGAAGGGCAGCAGATGGGGAAGAGGGGAGAGATCGACCTCCCGAGATCATGGGTAGAGAGGAGTATCTCGGACATGGGCGGCCCTGACAAGATAGGAAGGTAGGGAGGAGCCATCAATCATCATCCAAAGCCAATATCTGCGAGTACTTCCAGTTTATCAGTGGACGAGATTGGTCGAGGAGGTACCGAGAGATTGAGAAAGGCGAATGTTTAGGTTCAGCAGGCTAGTCACTCCTAGTATGAGTACATTTCCGCCGACCAAGAGAACATGAGATAAATGTGGTTTGTCATCAGAGAGGAGGGACAAGAAGGATAGACCAACAAGAGGTACAACAAGAGGAAGGTAAAGGTGGCAGTGACAAGAAGGGTCCGTAGTGAGAGGAGAAGAAGAACAAACCCACTAATAATCTTAGTCGCAAAGGCCGCTTTCTTCTGTCGGTGGTGTTACTCAGTAAGTATATAAAAAAGCTACCGCTGATGGCGACATGATCGTGCATTCGCCTTGAAAGCGCCTACTTTTTTTCCTACTTCTTGGCCCTCTTCTTAGTAACCTTATCTGCTTACCTTATTCTTTGGGCTCCTCTTTTATCTCTGTGCAGCAGCGCAGAACTCCTTGCATGACTGCCAACACGAAAAATGGGTTCCTATGATGGCTATGGATGATTGGGCTGCTTACCACTAGGAAGCAGCAGCAGCAGGCTTCTGTTGTCGTCGGTGGCTCTTCTATCATCAGTGGTGGCACGAAGACTGTGAACTGTGCTTGATATCTTTCGCCCTCGCAGCCTTGCCACCTGTCTTTCTCTCATAGATTGGTTTGTACTGCCGCCGCACTGCTGGTCGACCGATCTGCTGTGGATCTTTCCCGCCGCGGGTGACCCTTCAAAGATCTTCAGGCGACGCTTCAGAGCTGGGCTGCCAAATAATCAACTTAAATCTGTTGGGAGGGGAGTAATCTATGGGATTGTTCCTTGGGGATGCCCAATATTATGGCGATTTCATTTTGGGAGGTTTTGGGTCTAGGGGGGTTTGGCCTTGTTTGGGTGTTGTATACTACTGGGGCGACCACTCTGAGGGAGGGGGTGGTAGCCGTTTTACTCATCATTGAGGGGGACACCACGACCTTTGGGAAGGAAACAGAGAAAGAAAGTGGGTCATGCTTTTCTTTCTCTCTCTCTCTCTCTCTCTCTCTCTCTCCCTGTCTCTCTCTGTGTCTCTCTCTCTCTTTCTCTGTCGTCTCTCTCTGTCAGGCTTTATCATCCCGCTTGCTCTCAAGAAAAACCCTTCTCTTCCTGCTGCTTGGATTGTCGACCTAGCTCTCTTCCGTCTTTGTTCTCCATCAAACCCTCGAGGCAACAATAGAGGAGACGATGCTGGGCTGATAGAGGTGGCGTAGGCTGCACCTGAGCTTATGCATAGCTAGAAGTACAAGGAGAAGAGTCAGTCTACGACCAGAGCGGACGGAGGCGGGACAGCAGAGCACATGAAGGCAGCCAAGAAGAGGAAGAGGAGCTCATCACTTGTTGAGGCCAGACAGAGAGGCATTGTGACATGGCTTCCTGCTGCTGTTTCTGTTGTTTGTCGTGGTCCCTTCCTTCCTTCTTTCTCCTTCTGAATTGTGTCAAGAACAGCTGGAATTTCAAGAACAAGCCATTCTCTCAACAATGGCGCAGTCAAGGCGACAAATTAGTCGAACGGCTCCTCTCTGATTTGGGCAGGGGCGAGCTAAAAAATGGGGATGGAGCTGCCGTACCCTCCTGGCCCTCGCTTCGCTACTATGGTGCTTCTTCGATTTGGATAGGCCTGCAGGAGGCTGGGTGGGTTGAACAACAGCAGTGCGGTCTCAGCTGAGATATGATCACGCTCATCAAGCCGACTGTAACTTCTTCGAGAAGAATGTTTTCAGTAGTAAGAAGCCTGTCGTCCACAAGGAGGTAGGGTGATGACGTGGTAGGTAGATGGCGATAGATAGCTGAGGATGGGAAGAGGTGGTGGAGAAGAGGGGAGAAGCCAATGCCTTCTTCTTTCACCTCCTGGGCTCCACACGCTGCAGGGCTGGACTGTGGGTTCTAGATCTGGCTGTAAACCACAAAGACCCTTCCTCTCTTCCTCATGGTGGCGTCTCTTCGATCCCCATGAGACTCAGTCAAAAAAGATAGTGACAACTAGGAAGAGTAGAACTAGAACTAGATGTAGCGGAGATTGCTGCTGCTTGTTCCCTTGCTATCGAGAAGTAATAGTCGCGGGGGTCTCCATCTGAATTGAAAGAAGGCACTCAGAGGACGAGGAGCGCGTGGTGCAAGAAAGAAGATCGGTCAACACGCTCTTCCAAAGCCAAAGCTGGGGCCAGGCAAGTGTCCTTACTGTGCCCACTTTAAGAGTGATGACATTGTTTAGAATATTTTTTATTCAGCAAACGAGAGGTTGCTTTTTTCTTAGCTCACTCAACTTCTTTGTTTTCTCATCCTCCGGGGATGAAAATGTCATGAAATGGACACATCTTCAGCCCTTCTCTTTGCTTTCCTTCCCTTTGTTGGCAACGTCACGATAGAAGAGGCACCTTGGTCCATTCGCCTGCCCTCTTTCTTCTGTCCTTCTACAGCTCCTCCAGCGATTCTTCAGCCGTGACCATTCCGGGTTACCATTGAGAGTGATACGTATAATAAAGCGTGAGACTGTTAACTCATTAGAATAAAGTGAGGAGACCAGCTCACTTTTTGCTTTGCATCTTCAGGGATAGCTCATAATCTGCGGCATTTTGCTAGCTTCTTCTTTGTTTGGGCGTGCATTGCTTCAAAGAACGGAGGCCAATTATTGGTGCTTGCTGACTTCTTAAGGCGGCGCTGCTATTAACCACGCAGTGGAGCGCGGACCCTAGACAGACTCGGTCCTTCATATTGGCCATCCTTCATCATATTCTGGCATAATGGGGGTGGCAGATTGGGCAAAGCCCCAGGAGACCTACTCCAGCTACAACTTCCTAGGTTCAAGTGAGACGCGGTCCTACTTTCATCAGCACTTGAAGTCAGAAGAGTTCACCACCTTCAGTCCTCAGTTCTTCTTTTGGTCCATGCTATGGTTCATTGGCTTTGCTATACTGAACGCTGCTTGGCGCAGTGGGAAGCTTGGATCTGTGGCAAGTAAACTGAGTCCTATTCGTCGTGTCCAGCTAATGTTCCAGCTTCTAAGCCTTATTGCGAGTCTGCTTATGCTGGGAGTCATGGTAGTGGTTACGACATATGGAGAGCTCTCCACGGTCCTATACACTGGCAGTCTCACTCACGAGTACTCGGAGGAAAAGTTTGTCGATGAATGGTCCTCTCCCCCTCGTGCAGTCAAGAAAGCTTCAATGCTGATGCTCTTCGCTGGATATGCAGTGGTGCCCGTAACCACCTTATATGTCATGGAGATTCTAGGCGTTTCCTTAACGATCTCGCTTTCTCCTGCAGCAGCCACTGAAGCCAGCAGAAGGCAGGCTACTCCACAAAGCCCATCTTCTGCTGATACCGACCGGCGCATGGTCGCAGAGACACCTCCCCCTCAGACTATTGCCGACAAGCCTCCAGCAGCTAGGGTGGATAGTACCGCTGATGACTCTGGCAGCAGAAAAGACGCCAACATCGGAGTTGTAATGAAAGACAGCGCCAGCAGGCGCAAACGGAGTGCCGAAGGTGGTGATAGTCGTCTGAGTCCCACGGATAATGGGAGCCCGATGTCCCCGGTAGTGGCAAGATATCCTCCTGATAACTCCCTTGCTGGCAGCACAAGGGAGGGAGAGGAGGAGACGGCAATGACCCGTAGTCTTTTGGTCGTGTTTATACATCACCTTATCGTCCTGCTGCTCTACTGCATGGGTCTGTCACCGATGTTCGAGTGTATGGATATGGCCTACTTCAGGATGGCATGGATCCTCTCTCTGCACATTGCTTTGGAGTTCCCCTGCTTTCTCGCTATCATAGCCTATAGAGTGAGCGATAATAAGCACCTCGTGAGGCGCGGTATGGAAGGATGTGCCATCTACACTCTCATTCTGCGGATCTCTGTCAATGTCCTCGCGTTTCTCTCCTACCTGGATATCGCTTGGCTAAGGCTGAAATTCACTGACTGGGATCTCTTCTGGCGCTGGACATTTCCTTGGATTTTCATCATCCTCGTCCTAGCTCAGCTGTACATAGTTCGCATCTATTGGATCATCCGCACCAAGGCCATGATGGAGACTGAGACCCTTGACCTGTCACTACAGAGACAGCAGCTGGAGTCTGGAAGGGGCAAGGAAGAAATAACTAGTTTAGGTGACAATAAGGTTGTTCAGCTCTCCTCTGCAGAAGATGGCGTGAACTCAGTGGATGGATCGAGAGAGAGAGCGAAGAGCGGGTTCTCCCAATCCTCCTGGTCGTCGCCAGCAGCTGCGCGCTTCACCAAGGCTACTTCATCTATGATGTTGGCCCTGGAGGTCCCAGCAAGCGGTGGAAGGTCTAACAACCGAGTAATGTACGACAAAGCAGCTGCTCCTGCTGGTACCCTCATGGATTACTATCTACGCCTGCCTTTCAAAAGGTTAACAGTCCTCGCTATCTTCTTCTTATTCTTGATTTGCGTACTATTCATCTGGATCCCATTCTCCTGTGAGACATGCTCCATAGCCAAGCAGCGCGTAGCTGTCATTGGAGGAGGGCCAAGTGGGCTGGTGGCCGCATGGACTCTAGCCAAGACCTCACCTAACTTTGAGATAACGCTCTTCGAAAAGGACAACCGCTTAGGAGGCGCAGCCTACACTTCCAACTATGTGGACGAGGATACTGGCGTGGTAACTGGAATAGATCTGGCCTTCCGAGCCTTTATAGACTACTATAACTTTGAGGATCTTATTGATGAGCTCGGCATCGACGTGGATAAAGAGATAGAGTCCCTCTCCACTGGCTTCTCTTCACAGTTCAACGATCAAAAAGCAAACGAGAGTGTGTTTGTTACCTCTGCGGAGTTTTCTCGGCCCCTCGCTGCTGGAAAGTCAAAGTACGACTTCCATATGGAGCGAGTTCGGCTGAGAGAGCTCTTGGAGGACGCTTCAGCGACGTACTCGGAGGAAGTGCTCATGACAAAGACTTTGGGCGATTTCCTCAATGAACATAACTTTTCTCGTGTTTTCATTGAGGTGCACATGAAGTCCTGTCTCTTCCTTTACGTGGGAACAGCAGCAAAGTATCTCTCTACCCCTCTATCCGTAATTCTATTCCTGGAGAAGAATGTACACATTTGCACGTCGATGGATATGGATGGCCGAGCCTTGACTAAGAACTTCAGGAATGGTACCCAGGTGTATGTAGAAAGGCTCGCGGCGAGGTTACGGGAAGACGGTGTCACCATCCGGACGCAGACTGAGGTTCAGAAACTCTCCCCAAGCTCAAGGAGTGGCCTCCCACTAAGGACGACAAAGACAAATGTCCTTCTGAATGGTGGCCAGGAGGAGGAGTTTGATCACGTCATCATCGCGCTCAGAGTCCCTCATCTTATACCCCTGCTTGCCGCAAGTCCAGATAGCTTTCACGCTCTGAATATTCCTAGAAGGCTGTATAATACGGCCAACATGGAGATCACTGACGTCGCAGCGGTGGTGACAGCGGCCAAGAATGGACGACACTCTCCCATCGACATCATCTCCGCTAACTCTCTTAGCGGCACCAGGCCGAGTACTCTGATTGTTGACGACAAAGATTCCAACCAGACCAGGCAATGCTACATGTTTGAGCAATGCAACCATTTCCCAGCCGACATCAAGGATGACCTCTCGACGACAGAACCGGTATCCATCGGCTTCCAGTTCTTTGACGTGACAAAGTGCTATGACAAGGAGTCCATGAACTCCGTGGGTCCTTTCATTCTGTACGCTGCGACTCCGCTCATCGAGAAGCTTCTCAATAACATGAAGGAGGAGTTTAGTGATGCCAGTATCACAGCTCGGTTCAACGTCACCACGCATACGGTGGGGTTCGCTCTCGGTGCTCGAAATATGCACAAAGCACAGGGTCTTCATAATATCTGGTACGCGAGTGCTGACTTCTCCAGCCTCAACCTGCATGAGTTGGCAGTCATCAATGGCATGGCCACTGCGCAGGCCATTGGGGGCAGGTATCCGGACACTAAGAATGCGCTCGCCGTAGAGAGGTTCTTGAGATTTCAGTATTGGCTGATGTATGGGGTTAATCCCTTTGTGGCCAGATACACTGAGAGAAGCTCAAGGAGACTATAGGGGAAGAAAAAGGGGTGTCAAGCAGGATTAATAGCCCATCGGACAGGAGTAGATATAAGAAGGCCTAATAGAAGTCAGCACGAAGTGAGAACGAGAACAAATAGAGTCTGTGCAGTCGATCGACAAAGAAGAAGGCGAACGAGGGCTTTTCAATGGTAGGTCCTTAGTACGTCGAAGTGACAGCTCAACTTCTTGATCAATGGCTTGGCCAGTGACAAATGACCATCCTTTTCTCCGAGGGAGGCCTACCTATCTAATGGCGGTCTTCGATGGTATAAATAGCAGCGAAACAGAATCACCACCACACACATCGGAGAAAGAGTCAGCAACAGGGCGTTAGACCCACAGGTCGGTACCTCTTGGTCAGCGCGTTAGGATGACTTAGACCGCCGCCGTAGGTTCTCAGCTAAAGTCAGTCATCTACCTGTTGCTGTATAAGATGAAGATTGCTTTGAATGGCACACAGTTTCTTATCTTCTTCTCTGGGAGCTTTCTGACTGCTTTGGGCACCTCAATGGGTGATGGCAAACCAGCGCGTTTGAATCTACTAAGCACGATCCAAAGCATTATCCATTGTGTCCAATCTTGACCTCAAACATTGATAACGGGTGAAGGTCTACAACGACTTCCATTGTGTCCAATCTTGACCTCAAACATTGATAACGGGTGAAGGTCTACAACGACTTCATACACAGTTGGCACTCTTGTTACGATTATTCAGCGGCCTACCCTCCAACAAGAAGATGGTGATGTATCTTCATAGACTGTGCTATCCCAGGACCCTCGGGAGAGACCGGATTGGCTTCAATGTCCCCATCTTCTCATTCTTCCAAGGCTCAGTACCTAGAACGCAAGGCGCTTGGGCCATTTAGCCAATTATCACGTACGAGTTGTGCAGAAGAGTCATAGAGGGAGGACAGATCTCTGGTCAAGGATCATGGCCTCAAGCACCACCTTTGACTCAACGGTGCAGACTGATATTTTGCCACTAGTCAGCAACTTCATTGGAGGGCAGCGTTTGCCATGCAGCAGTCGTGAGAATAAGTATGTATGATGCTATCAATCTTCTGCTATTTTATAGGACAAGTCTGTCGTCCTCAATAGGCCCACAGGGTGCTCACTGTGGCCGATCTATCCATTGAAGTCGTCTAGGTGTTCACCTCTCCGGCTATCTGGCTTGTCTGTCATCAATCGTGACCTCACTTCCTCTGCTCCTTCTGGCTCTTAAGTTCCAGCTTACCCACTGCCAAGGTGTGGACTTCGTCAGGTCCGTCAGCCAAGCGGAGTACACGGGCCCA
This sequence comes from Hyphochytrium catenoides, assembly GCA_900088475.1. Lineage (NCBI taxonomy): Eukaryota > Hyphochytriomycetes > Hyphochytriales > Hyphochytriaceae > Hyphochytrium > Hyphochytrium catenoides. Next base: position 22,073 of record FLMG01000016.1, read on the forward strand.
AGTCCACAAATGGGCTAGAGGGAAGTCGTTGGAGACTCCAGCGCCTGGAGAGGCGATAGAGCGACACAAAGCATCTATAAGTTAGTTCGTATCAGACAGAACGCGAGCTGTCCATGCGGTAGAGCAAGCTGCTCTCCTCCGTTCCTAACCCAAAACCTAGCCTCACTCCGTTTATCCGTCTTAGTAAGCTTTGATCTGCTTTGATACTGCCTTTCCCAACCATCAGAAACTAACAGAGGAACCCTAAATGCTCTTTCCCAAGTCTCTGCTTATCGTTTTTCTCCGCCCACTCAAAACGTCGTTGCCTTCTGGTCGGCTTCCCTTTTCATTGCCTCACCTCCGTGCACTTGTATAGCACGATCAAGAACCTTTTGAGCCATCTGGGGCGCCACTACCTTGATCATTGCTATCTCCTTTCTCGCCGCTGCAGCCGGAAAAGTTTGTTAATTTAGAGCGTCGTGAGAAAGAGAAATGGAGAGGATCCTAGGAGGCGTGGAGATCATAGGTAAGAGAGAGAGAGCGGTGGCGGCAACCAAATTCAGGAAGCTGGATAGATACCTTTGTTTCCGACTGTATCCATCTTGCGTGCTGCATCGAGGACAAGGAAGCGCGCCTAGCATCATACACGATTGGACGATCGCAATATTAACAATAGCACGGGATAGTGGAGTGTATCCCGCCTAACCGACTCTCTGCCACCTTGCTCAAGCAACTCTCTGTGTCTCTCTTCTTGGCCCGTACCTGATCAATCTCCATACGGCATTGTGCGATAGCAGTAAGCACACCGTCCATCTCAGAAAACTTCTTCCCGAAGGCCTGTAGCGAGCAAATACACCCAAGATGCACACTCAAGTCAGGCACTTCGCTCAGAATGGTTTTCAGCACTGAACTAAAAGCCTCCTCTTCTCTTGCGCGGTGCCGGCTAGTACCAAACGGCCACGCTGGCCACTACAGTATCCGTTACTCCTAATGTCGCTTAGAACAATCGCTCTTACCTTTCGCTTAGAGGCTCTATCGGCCATGAGTTCGACAGCGCGCTCTGCTGCACCTATGAGACGCATGCAGTGGTGGATCCTGCCCGGGCCCAGTCGGCCCTTACAAAATGGATTCAGTCAGTTCCCTATCGAACAGCCCAAACTGATGGATCCAACTCAAGGGATCCAGCTCAGCTCAATCAAACTTATTGCTGTCCGTCGGAGCTTTCGTATATTTAGATTTTCCCGTCCTTTGATACATTCTTGCATCCACTAAGCGATGAACAGCACATCATTTTATAGCTGTCACTCTTTATATGAACCCATGTCCTCCCTGTCATTTCCCGCCTTCAGCCTTCATGCGCCCTACCTGTGCAATTTCAAAGCCTCTGCCCTCTCCCAACAGGATATTCGTCGCAGGAACACGGACATTCTGAAACGTCATCTCTGCATGGCCCTCAGGGGCATCATCAAAGCCAAAGACTGGAAGAGGGCGTAGAACCTCCACACCTTCCAATGGTGAAATCAGGGTGAAAGCGCGAGAATAAAGGAGGTCAGAAGAGGAGAGACGGACACAGCACCAGGAGTCAAAAGAAGCCTTATAAAGTTATAACGTTTGGTTCTTGGGAACAAATGCACGTGATCAGAACAACTGCAATGAATATATGGTGTCCATCGCTAAAGAGCTCAACTTCATAGACACTATAAGTTGATCCAGCGACAAGAGCGTAAGAGCGACAGCTTGTGGCAACTAGTGAGCAACGCCTAGAGTAAAGAGAAGTCCGTAGCGTTTGCGAGGGAGTAACAGAGGGTAGGGAGGCAAACCTGGGGCGTCCATGGGAACCAAAACCATGGAATGTCGCCTATGCTTTTCAGCATCTGCTAATTCTGGGGTTCAAAAGGTATGGAGAAAGTGAACAAGGAGAGAGCAGGTATTAGATAGTTAAATTCCTCGAAGGTCAGTGGGCATTCCAACTGGCGCTCATCGGAGGTACCTTCATTCTGTCCCAAAAAGATGCAAAGCTTGCAATGCGGGTCTGGAGCCCCGGATATCCACCACTTTTTACCGTTTAGTACAAGCCAGTCTTCCCCTTCTCCTCCCGTTTTCTCACGTCTTATTGAGGAAGAGATATTGGTGGCATCGCTCGACGCCACATCAGGCTCGGTCATTGCAAAGCATGACCGAATTTCCCCCTAAAAGGCAAGAGTATGATACGTTGCTAGACTATTAAGTAATCGACCACTGAAAGCTAGTACCAACGAGAATACTCGCGATGACAGGGTTTCTCCAGAAGGCGCCTCACAAGAGACAAAGAATGTACCACTATGTAACACAAGTCGCAAGCAAAACCACCAACTGCTCGATATCAAAGGAGAAAGTGCACTGTGAGCAGTGATAGTGGCTGACGCCAATTCACTCACCTCTAATAATGGCAATAGCCACCGGTTTTTCTGTTCCTCAGTCCCGTAACGGGCAAGGATTTCCATATTCCCTGTCACCAGTGGTTAGGAGTGAGGGAGAAACTTGCCTACAATCAACAAGCTCCTGTTTCTGATCTCGCTGTTTGCACTTCTAGCAGTACCTGTATCCGGAGCGCTGCAGTTGAAGATCTCAGGGGCAACTATGGACCTGCCCATCTCTTCACACATCGGGGCGTACTCGGCATTTGTCAGCCCAGCACCATATTTCCCTAAAGCGTGGGCAAATAACGAGGGCATTACACACTATGGTCAATGACGGTCACCACTGGCTACCAAGGGTTGATGGGATACTCCACGGATAGGCGAAGAATGGACAGTGCTGTAAGTCGTGTATCAAACGATGCCATCAGCAGGACCTTAAATGGGCTTGTGCAGTCAGTTTGGTCCAACATAACAAAAGAGATTACTTCCGAGAAGAGAGAATAAAAGAGGAATAAGCACACCCTACCGCTGTCATTTTCCACGGGAAGGAAGAGGTTCCATAGTCCAGCGGCTTTGGCCTTCCCTTTCAGCTGTTCTACTAGTGGTGCCCGGGCCTTCCACTGTCATGCATATGGAAATAAGTATATAAAGAACAAGTATATGTATAAACTAGGTCTCTAAAAACATAAGGTAGCCGAGAACAATGGAAATGGAGTGAAAAGGTTGTGGCCGTTCAGAGGTAGCAAGGAAGTGAAATGCTGGTCTAACAGCATCTGCGTGGCAGCGGTCACCCTGTTAGAACAGCCAGGGTATTCCGTGAATGAGTGAACCACGTAAAAGCACAACGGTAGAATGTCACCTTATGTGAAGAGTGATAGTTGTGGTGCAGGATCTGCTGTTCAACGGGGAGAATCTCATCTCTGACAAATTCCTTCACTTCCTTCAGTAGCTTGGTTGCCTTCTCTGATAGTCCATAAGGGGGCTGTGAATTTAGTGGTTAACGCCAACAGAGAGAGTCAAGTAATAAGGGACGAGACTATCAAAGATCAGTGTTTAGCGAGAGGGACGTAGGTTTATGAGAACAAGGGGGGAAGTTTTGTGAAGACTGAGCGACCACGTCTCGATTAAACTTACTGAGATGCTGTCTCTGCCGACTGCCCGGGGCAGTTCTGCCTTGGCAGTTGCATGGAATCCTCCACTGAAGGCAGCGCCGGTTGCCGACATTTCAGCATGATGCTGCTGTATCAGTTCATTTCCTAAAGGAAGTCCAATCCGTGCAGTTAGTAGACAGCAGGATTCGATATGGGGCACCAATGGTCCATAATACATAATCAACCACGGAGTCAGGGGATGCAAGGAGGATCACCTTTCTTCGCCATTGCTGAGGCTAGTCGACCCACAGCCACTGCCTTATGGGAGCTGGCATTGCCCTGCTGGGCTCTACAATAAACACCCTAGGCCCGGTTATTGTTAGCATCTAGTACCGCCAACATAGGTCCCACAAATGAAGAGCAGACATAGCTAGGAGCATGAGTAGTGTATATGAGCAAGCACACCCTAAGCGATAGGACGGGTGCAAACAAATTGAGCTATCAGACACTGCGGGAAAGGACGTGCAAAAATAGAGTTGCCTTTGACACAAAGAGCAATAGGGGTGCGCTTTTCACCTGCAAGATTGCTGCCACCCTAAAGAACGCGAAGGCAACGTAGAAGTTCCAGTTCTCAATACCACCAGTAGGAAGCCCCGCCCGACGACAGTACTCATCCAGATGCTCCTGTAAAGTGGGGATGGCCAACGCGGAGTGATCAATTCCCTAATGAGAGCAAGATGAATGTTAGCTCAAACTTTATAGCAGAAAATTGGAGCGAAGAGGTGAGAAGTGAACTATTGCAACATCTTAGATAGACATATCTCAGTTGCTCTAGCTTACCTCTAATCCTCCAAGAGGTGGAGGGGTTCCCTGCTTGAGATAGTACAGCAAGGAGTTAAAGGCCAGGTCACTCATAGGGTGACCCAGGGTTGATAGCTCTATAATGATAGGGAGACCACCAGGTGAGCAGCTGAAAACCGTAAAGAGAAAAAAGAGGAGGAGATGGCGCTCACCCCAGTCTAGAATTCCTTCCACCTCCAAAGTCTTTTTGTTAAAGATCATATTGTCCAGGCGTAGATCTCCATGCACTAAAGTTGTTTGGTCGGTAATCGTCCCGACGTACATCTCAAGGTACTCAATCAGCTTTTCCATGGCTCGAGGATCGTGGTCCGGAGTCAGACTTGCCTATGCGAATAATTAGAGGGATAACTCTTTCCCCTCTACAGCTGCCGGAATGTATCTCGTTGTACCACACATCTTGTCCGATGCCACATCAGTCCCCACCTTTCCTTCTCCCTTTTATTGATCCTGGCGTCGCCACACATTCCCTTGCACCTCCATCCCGGACTCACCTTGTACTGAGTGGTCCAAGTCTTCATTTGACGTTCAAAGTACCTTCCCTCTTTTCCATAGTCGGCTAGACCTACGAGACGGTTAGATAATGCGGTTTTTCCCCACGGTGAACCCCGTAATCTTTAGTCTGGCGTTGACGCTGGGACAAAAGTCAAATATTACGTCACAGATCACACCGGGTAGCACTAACATAGCATAAGCCCTCACTTAAAAGAAGCCCGGCCTATCGTCTCCCGTACGGTTGGACAAAAGCAGCTAACAGGCTTGCCCTGTCCATAACTTCTGACTGTGCTTACCGATCGCCTTGTAGTCCACCTTGTGTAGATCAGCGATCTTTTGTACCATGGAGATATAGACTCTCTTCCTGGCGCTCCCGTTACTTCCGAGCTCATCTAAAGTCGGCTGCTTGAATAAAAACCCTGGGGTGTAGTCGTAGATGTAGAAGGGAGTCCCGATTACGGAGCGATCCTCACAGTACAGACGGACGTTAGGTACTGGGATGTTGGTCCTAGAGCCCAAAGCCTTCATGATCTGAACATCGCGATGAAGGCAGGAGCTCAGATTTGATCGAGGAAGAGCGGTTAACACTGATGTTTAAGGGTTTCATTGCCCAGCCAGCCAGCCTTTCTTAAGGGGCCAATCGGACAGAGAGTATTTGTGCGTACCCGATACTCTCGGTCGACAGCGTGTGCCCCTTTCAGAAGCTTGCCGTGCGGCTGACGTCTGAGCACGAGCGGAGGAAATGAGTCGGACCTTATGGCGTACGTCTATGACAAGAGAGTAAGCCGATTTGCCTTTTGAAGCTCCACACCGTTTGCACCTACCGGATTACTCTGTCCATGACTAAACCGGCGGACATAGATTTGATCAAAGTCATTGTGGCGCATCTCAGGAATCTTTGGCTTCAAATAATCAAGCAGCTTCTGAAAGTCTACATCCTTATTCCTGTGTGCAAACGTATGTTGATAAAAAGTAAGCCTTACCCTTAACCCAGCATATTGGGATAGCCTACCTAACGGCTTCTTGCTCCTGGCGATTTCTGGCCATGCCGAACCTGTCGTAGGATCTTAAGGGGAAGCTGATAGAGTGCTTTCCCCTTGAGGCCGTGCCTCTACGTGGCAGGCTTCTGATAAAGAGTTGCCGCATCCCTGCTATTTCAAGGGACTAGGGACTAAGTAGTCCCAGCCGAACCTTTCACCCCCAACTCCTGGCGAGGTCACCTCTCTACGATGGTCCTTCTTCTAGGACCAATTGGCGCACAGCAGCTAATGATGGTGAAAGACCAGACGCCGAGTGTTGAGAAATGCTTAGGGCTGGAGTCGAAGCTTTCACGGAGCATGAAGATCTGACTGACAGTCTTGAAGCGACAGCAACAACAGCTGCAGCGCTGGCATCGCTTCTGGGCTTCAACGTGAAGGGAAAATCATTCTGAGGAATCACTATGTCAAGAATCGTCCCTTTGATCCTTCAGTGATAACTCGAGTCTCGGACTTCAAAAATTACAAGTAGAAGTACTTATGATACTTGATGGTGGTGTACCTTACTGTACCGAAATAACTGTGAAAGTACTTAAGTAGAGCTACCGTACATCCAATCACACAAGTACTTGTAATTGCACAACTATGCAGGTCAGGCTGTTGACGGTGAGCAGTGAAACAGTAGTACAGCTGTGCCTTATTTAGTTCTTTATTAGAAGAAGTAGGGGAAACTAACAGATTGGAGTGACTAATAACAAACTATCACCGCGTTTTACAGGACTAATTTAACAGTTATACTCTTCATTCCACAGTCTACATCACCGAGGATGAGAGTAGAGTCCAAAAAACAAAAGCTGTAGAATAGTTCTACAGCTCCAGAACTACTGTACAGAAGATCATCTGCGAGGAGCTTTTGAATCAAGAATAGCTCTCCTCCTCCCACTGCTACTAGTTCTACAGTTCGCCACATTTGTGCCACCCAGATCCTCCTGAGACCCTCTACTCTTGATGTGAGTCCCGTGAGAAAGTCACATTCGACCCATCGAGTGGTGTTCATTCCAAGAGTCACTCATAGATTACAAGATCACAAGTACTTTACTCACACTCCAAACTGGAAAGGAAACTACAATCTTAGGGCCCAACCTGCAGATGTCCTATTGTCTACCCGCGTGATCACGACGCTGGTGTTCGAAGGCCAGAGGTAGCGAATGATGGATAGAACTACTTGACTTTCCACCAAAGAGCTGTCTTTAGTTAGGTGGGGTGATGCTGGTCCGTACACTTTTTTAGTGACACATAATATAACAGGTACCTTGGAACGTCCTAGACCACAGGTGCAATGCGACTATGGGGGTTAAAATAAATAATCTATTCAGCGGGCTGAAATGGAAGTGCTCCATAAAATATTGGTAGAATAGGACAGTGGTGAGTGATGTCCCTTGGAAAAAGCGCAGGCATGGACTCATAAGATGGTAGAAGAACTTATCGACGCACGCAAGAAGAAGTGCACCTAGAATCTATCGAGAGGGAGAGAAGTACCCTGTAAGTTAGCGAACTGCAAAGCATGTGCAACAGTATTTCTATTGTTACCGTAGCAAGAGTGAGAACGCAGAAATTGGTTTTCTTTCACCTTTCGCCCCAGGAGGACATAATAAGTCTCGCTCAGACATAGGAGATCACTCTTGTCCGAACTATGCAACGTAGAGAGCGTCGCGGCTGAGAGTCCTTATCCCTGAGCTACATTAGCAGGCAGCACCCACGTTTCCTCCCAAAGTAAACGGAGACTAGAACTACTGGTCAGTACTCCCGATCCTGAAAACAATCTTATGCCTCTCTGACACCAGCAAAGTTTCTTGTCTTTTTTGTATCGTCGTCCTTCCACCCCGGTGGCAGAGCGGAGCAAAGCTTGCTGAGTTGGAAGAAAAAAATAGATCTCGTTCTACTCCGACGCAATAGGGAGAGAGCGTTCTCTGCCTGTTATTAACTACTGATACTATGTTGCCTCCCTATCTCAACTAACGCGCAAAAGAAGAGTGGGCGTTGAAAATTCCGTTGCCACCAGTGCGAGTGAGGTAAACCTCGAAACATCATCGACCAAGGATGGACCACATCTGCAACAAAAGCGGCTGCCCCACTGTATAACTTCTAAAATAACACTACGCGAAGCTGTTGTGGCTCGTGCAGCCCATGCTATGAAATGGGGCCTCTCCAGGGTAGCGCGCAAGTTTGACCAGAGTCACCGTGGTCGACGCCTTCGAAAGATGCAGCCAGACTTCAATTTACAGGCCGCAGTCTCTCTTGAAGGCATTCAACGTGCTCTTTGAGGTCCTGCAACCTTGATTAATAAGTATGTCCTTGGAGGAACAAAAGGGATGCGCTTATCCCTATGTGGGAGTGGAGTGCGATGATCTCTTCAAAGATGCACCGGGAATGCATGACAAGTACCTCACATGGCGCATAGTAACTGGGAGTCTCGGTCTTTTAACAGCCGCAATCAGCGCCGTTAGGCTCTGTCAAGTCATTCATCTCGGTGGTCCACTGCAAAAGCAGATTTTCACTCTTCTACTATTGAGTTCTCTGACGTTGGTGGTACGCGCCGTCGATCCAGAAGGGTATGGCGGACTCTTGCCTCTATCTGTTTGCAACTCTCTTGAAATGGTGGGCTTTGGTTTCTTATACACTATCGCGATAGTGATACCACGCGTATGGCTGTCTCTGGCTGAGACCCGAAGCACCTCCTCCGGCACCTTAAAGACCACGGTCTGGATGCGAAAGCTCGCTTTCGGTCTGCTTTTCTTCTTATGGCTTAACTTCGTTGCACTGGCGGTGTTCGCATCACTCAGTCCCTTCGATCCGAAGCTACAAGGTATTCTATACGCTCTGCTGGGAGGGCTTACTATAGTAATGGCAATCTATACGGTCTGCGCGGGCTGTATTCTTGGTCGAAGCATTATGTCAGCTCTGCAGGAAGAGCGGTTGGGCACACCGCCAGGAGGTGATGGACTCCGTATATCTTTAAAGGAAGCGGACCACATTCGGAGTCATCGTCTGGGTTCGTCCGGCGCTTATACCTCGGCGTACATTCCGTCACCTGCCGGATCATCCAACGAAAGCTTCTGTCAAGCACTTACTCGGGTCTGCCAGGAGGCTCCCCGCATAGCCAAAATGGTGAGCATGATGGTTATGATCGCACTGGCCATGGCAGGACTGCAATTAGTGCAATCCTTACAACTCCTAAGCAGTAGTAACACGTACGGAGAGACTCAGTGGGCGCAGTACCAATACTGCATGCAAGAAACTCCGAAAGATCCTAAGATTTGTGAAGAGGCAAACTCCCACATGATCTATCCCATTAGCATCCCAATACAGGCAGCACTGATTCTCTTCTCCGCGTGGATATTTTGGAAGATTCCGGGTGCCAAGACCGAAAATGGTTCTGATGAAGGGAGTGGTGCAATGAGTATGGGAAAACGTGGAAGCTATGGGCCACCAAGAAGTGGAGATGCTGAAGGCTTCTCTCTGGACGCCGAATATCTAGGCAGCCCGTCCTTTTACCCGACCGAAGTTCTAGTTACGGAAGTAGAGGATGTTGGCCAGTATCAGCTTTACATCGCTAGGGAGACGCTACATGTCCACCCGGAGGACGAGACCACTCCGCCAAAGGACGAGGAGGGCATCCGCTTTTACCTGAATAGTCAAGCTTCATCACAGTAAAAGGTGGACGGAGGCATGGCTGGTAAATGCAAGAGTTCCATTTTGAATCAATTGCTGGGCTCTTCTGATCTCCTCCGTCGCGAACCGAACAGCATTGCTCGGTTGTTTTGGTCTTAGTTGAGAGCTGGTTGCGTCCGTCGTTGTTCAGTAGGTGGGAACAAGGGCCGCCGCTACGAATAGGAAGACGCATCTCTGCCCACTGGTCCATCTATGGAGGCAGAGGCTGGTGGCGGGACGCGCGTGTATCTTAGTTATGTTCCACGGCTGGCGCTCAGTTTCTCTTTGATGCCCTTCGGCTGCTGTGAGGATGTTCATTACCATTACCGATTTCTGCATGCTCGTACATACTCCCTCTTTCTATTATTTTCATTAACATCATTATTTATAAAAGAAGGTAACCATCATGGTCCTCTAAGCAAGCTATGAATCCGCAGTGATTAGCATAGGGATTAACATGTGATGAACCTTAGTCTGCCACGACCGACCTCAACAAACTCTTCTTTTCCCATATGTTCATAAGTGTGAGACGTCATCACACGAGCAGTTAATTAGGTCAAGAATAAAGGCACTGTGATCAACAGCACAGCATCAATCGCAAAGGACGCTTACCTATTGTCATTTTGCACTTGATCTCGCCATTTTGAGCTCTTCACCGCTGCATCCTTTACTGGGCAGGAGGAAGTCAATGATGGCTTACTTCGTCAAGAAGGGATATCGATGCCGTCGGCAGGTTGTCAACATTTCTTAGTGGGAGAAAAGGTAGATAAAAGCCCTTGCTGCTACCTCTCTCTCATGGCTGCTATAACTACTCTCGACATATAATTTTGTGAAGAGTAGGAGTTAGTTCTGACATCCCATTGTCTGTCGGACTGTTGAGAACCACGATGACAGCTAGCTAATGATCATCATTCGGGAAGAAGGGAGGAGGATGATGAATAGCGCCACCACACATACAGCAGCGGCATTATTGCAGCTCGCCTTCTTCCTCGGCGGTGAGCGATGCCCTCAAGCATCATCATCCTCACTGTCGGTAAGTACCAGTCAATCCTCGTTAATTATAGTCGAAGAAAGGCATCTTCCTTCGTATTTCCCAACAATATTTTCCTTCAGGACAAAAGGTCAATAACATCACCTATCCATCAGTTATCAATGGTCTTGATCTCTCGAACCAGATCGAAAAGATCCTGGAACAGATTGGGGAGAAGAATCCTTGTACTGTAAGGGAAAGGGGAAACAAGGGAAGGGATGTTGGATGATGTTGCAGGTGTTGCAGGATAGACTGCGGCGACGACGATGATGAAGGAAAGGAAGAGCAACGAATAGAAAGCAGGATCCCCGCGCCACAGATGCAGGCGAGATGATGGAGGAGCCCCGAGCTGGCAAAGGCCAATGAAGCAAGGAACCGCGGCCAACCTCGGCTTGGATTAGAGCAAGGATCGGGAGAAGTGGTGAAGACTGGGCAGCAGCCTACTTCCTATAATCTACGACGAGGAGAACGCATATATCCTTCTAAGATCGTTGCCGGTAGAGGAGAAGTGCCAGACGAGCCTGGAGAAGAGTCCCACGTGGGACGGAGAGTAGGTATCAGGGACGAGTGCACCTTATTCGCGGTTACTGGACGAGCAAGAAACTTCTTCATCACTTGCCTAGCGAAGAATGGAAACAGCAGTTGAAGTCTACCCGCTTAAACCAGTGGCGCAGAACTATGCCTGGGGCAAGACAGGACCAAACAGTCTAGTCGCACAGTTGCTAGTAAGTATGCTTTCCTGGTGTCCGTGAAACGTGGAACCAGCCAACATCATGCTGTTCGACTCAGGAGGGAGGCATGACAGGATCTATTCAGAGTAATCTACCTTATGCTGAGCTCTGGTAAGGATTCTCACTAAACCTGAGGCCTGGCCTTGCAAGTGGCCGAATGCGGCCAATTTTCACACTCGACGGTAGCTTAGAGGAAGAAGGTTCTAACAACTCGTCTCACTCTATTTCAGGATGGGCACCCATCCGAATGGTCCAGGGAAGATTGAAACCGGTAAAGGAGAGTGCTTGCTCTCCGATTGGCTGAAGGTCAATCTTGGCTTTCGTCCTGAGCACATGTCTGCCTTTCTAACCTCAACTGACAGGCCAATCCGGGAGCCATGGGTGAGGACCTCCAGGGCAAGGATTTACCTTTCCTTTTCAAAGTTCTCTCTGTCAACAAGGCCTTATCCATCCAGGTATGACCTCAGCGTCACGACTGTTTGTAGTGGTACTCATCCTGTGCTATGGAAAGGCCCATCCTGACAAGCCAGGTGCAGAGCGGCTACATTCGGAGAAGCCTGAACACTATAAGGATGATAACCACAAACCAGAGATGTGCATCGCGATGACGGAGTTTGAGGCGCTGTAAGTACTCCGCTGTCCAGCTTCGGGATGCTGAGGGGTTGCACTAACCGGACTTCGCGATCGACTTGCAGCTGTGAATTCCGCGAGATGTCCCAGGTTCAGGCTTACCTCTCAGCAGTGCCAGAGTTCCGCGCCCTCTTTCCTGCTGACGGTACGCAGAAGTTTCAGCGATGTGACTTGCTAGCATAACCTATTGGACTTATCTCGTCTTTCTCTTCTGCATCTGCTCCATGTTCCTTCCAGTGGCCAAGGAAATGGCGGAAAATCCTAGCCCCGGAGCGCTCAGAAAACTCTTCACTTCCTATGTGCACACCGACGCAGAAGTGGCTCGCAGGTGCCTCGAAGAGTTGCAGGGCAGATTGGAAAAGGGTCAGACCCAAGATGAGCTAGAGCAGTTGGTGCTGCGGCTCGCAAAACAATACCCGGGAGACTTCGGGGCTTTCGCTCCTTTTTTACTGAACTACGTGAAGCTTCACCCTGGAGACGCAATATTCATGGGGCCCAATGAGCCACATGCCTACCTTTCAGGTATAGCGGGAGTGAAGGGCTTTGTCAGCTAGTATTGCTGTTAGAAGTAAGAGGACGGAAACACAGATATGATATCGTAAGAGGAGAAACATTTTAGGAGGGGACTGGCTACGACTTGTCCTAACAACTTCCATGGTATGCAGGGGAGTGTATCGAATGCATGGCGACATCTGATAACGTAGTGCGGGCCGGTTTGACTCCAAAGTTCATTGATAAGGCGACGCTCTGTGATATGCTGACATACAAGTAAGCTCTTGCTCATGATTGGTTTGCCTGACATGCCCTTCTTGATCTCTCAAAACAGTGGGTGCCACCTAATCTTTTCAGGTGTGGCATGCCGATTGTGATTCCTGGGCAAAAAGTTGATGAGTGCACGACGTCGTACATTCCCCCTACTCCTGAGTTCCGCGTGGAGAAGATATCTTTAGCTCCTCGAAGTAACTACAGGCTTGACGGCAGCAAGAGCCCACAAATTCTTCTATGCACGGCTGGCACTGGCCACATTCAAGGCAACAATACGGACAGGTGGGGAACCTTACAGAGTTGGAGTAGGGACTTGCAAGTCGCAAAGACAAGTAGCTGACGCTTTCCTTACCGCAGTACGGAACATTCTGTGTCGAAAGGGAGGGTGTTTCTCTTGACTGCTGGGGCTAATGGACCCGAGCTACGGTCCTCAGAGGCTGGCCTGGAGCTATTCAAGGCCCACTACAATGAGGCCACCTACCGGTCTCACAGCTTCATCAGGCAAAACTCCGTAGACCGTAGAGTGAGCGACAGATATATTCTTAGCTAGGTACTGCGCATGCTCAAAAGAGTTACTCCTAGAGAGTGAGGCGATTGCTTTAGCACCTCAACGAGGCAATCTAATTGAGAAGTCTAAGATGGTGCCGGCGATACGGTCGTGCGATCACAACTTTCATTGAGTAATGGACATAGTATTATAGGAAATGTGAAGAAAAGGCTAACCTCCTGCATCAGATACAAAAAGAGAGAACGTGGCCTCAGACTGGGTCAGAGAAAGTATTCCAGCATTTGCAATGCGCAGATAGCGTGCTGAATGAGTGTATCATCAGCGGCCTTGATAATAAGAGGCAATCGCTCGGAGTACTAAGCGTGTGCTTGTTGCGTGCTGTACTTGCTTCTTACTCCATATCCCGACTGGAAATGGCTCTCCTGTTCATCCTCTGAAACCAGCACCTCAGTTGGAATAAACTCTGTGAACCCGATATCTTCCCGACGAGGTTGCCTACTGCTGCCACCTCCGCGGCGACTTGTCTGTTGGCGCGATCGTTGGCCACTAGTAGCAGTTCCTCCGTGATTGTTCGTCCGAATTGTCTCATCATCGTTCTCTGTTCTGGCTGGAATCTTCCAGAAGATCCACGTGCAGATGCAAATAACGGCAGCTTCAATTGGCATATCTGGCGGATAGATCATGGCACGGTTCAGGGACTCACAGCCTCCTTCGCGCTGCTGCTTTGTATTGACACAGAACTGGTAGTTTGCCCACTCATCATCCTCGAACTTCTCGTCGTCCAGAAGAATATCCAACGCAGCGCCCAGTGCCAGACCCGCCACCACCATGCCGATAACCACCAGGACCAGCACAATCTTGGCAATCTTGGAAGTTTCTCTGTACCGCTTAACAATCGCACCCCAAAGACCCTTGGGCGCCGAGGCACCCTCTTGTCCTGCGGATTGCCTTCCAGCGTCAAGCAAAGACGAAGGCTGGTTCTTGTTGTTCTCATTCTTGAGAGCGTTCCGAATCCTTTGATCCAGAATATATCCAGAGAACAGCGCGTACATGATGAGCATTACCGTCAAACCGCTGAGAACTCCAAACATGTAGCCTTGGGACCGGTAACCAGGTCCGAAGGGGTCGCTGGAGGCGAAGACCACGAGACAGATAAGGTCCACCCAGGTCATTAGCACTAGGAATATGCCCACTCTTTTAAGCCACACTGTTGCTAGAATAGAGGCAGCAAAGCTTCGAGCAAGAGAGAGCCAGACCAGGAGAATAACATAGACAATGGTATAGAGGAAGCCCATACAGGCAAACTCTAGCAGGTAGTATGCCCAGCGTGGTAGAAGATTTCCCAAAGCAAGTGGGTCAATGCCGCGAAGGATGATGGTCAAGGAGCTCAGGAACAGTAGGGTGTAGACATATCGCTGCAGAGAGGCACCATTCTGGACCACTCTGCACATTTGGTAACCCGTCAGGGAAGTGACGGCAATGCCAAGGAAAACCGTCACGACTCGCCAGATGATGTACTTGTTACCCATTCCAGGCGCATCGCGGAAGAGGATGTTGCACTTGGGCCAGTTAACAAAGGGAAAAGGACAGATATTGGGCTCGTAGTCGGAGGCGCTCTCCATGTCTCTTAACGTCCTGCTGACAGCTTTCTTCCTCTTTTTTTTTTCAAGATCCCACTGTCTTCTGTTCCCGCAGCTGCGGCTCTTATATCAGTAAACTCAGTAGTGCTTCGCAAGCTCGAAAGAAAGCTCAAAACTCCTCTGCTGAACGGCAGCCCGTGACTTCACTCTTCAGATGGCGAGAGGGAGATTGTGAGCACCAGAGAGAGAAGCTCCAATTATCCCGTTGACGTGCTGCTTTCTTTCTGCGCCACCCTTAGCTTCGCGTTTCACTGTCTGACAATTGGACTCCCCAAAAAGAAGAGAGAGGGATCAGGCAGCCGCCGCTTTGTAGGCTCTAAGATGAGTGACCCTTCTCTCTTATTTCTCAGTGTGACCAGTCGCCACCTCTTCCGCTTCCTGCTCCCCCTTCTCTCTCTCCCTCTCACTTTCTCTCTCTCTCTCCTCTTGCCCCCCAACCTTTTTTCCTATTCCTGCCCCTACAGATCTCTCTCTGTCTGCCTGTCTCTCTATCTGTCTCTCTCTCTTTGTCTCTCTCTTTGTCTCTCTCTTTGTCTCTCTCTCTCTCTCTCTCTCTCTCTCTCTCTCTCTCTCTCTCTCTCTCTCCCTGTCGCTTCTCAATCTTCTCTTTCCGCTTCTCTCCTTGTCATCCTTTGATCTATGAAAGGTGGTCTGATTACCGGAGACACGACGATTCGTGGACAGCGCCCGGTGGCATGTGGATCCTGTGCAGAGAGTGCGTTATACGTTGTTAAATATCCTCCTAGCTAATTACTTTGCTTGATAGGAATGCGACAACATAAGGTTGAATTTAGCGCTTTACACTAACCTCAGAGGAAACGGTGCCCTGCCCCACCCTCCTGACCTCAAGCCGTGTGTTGACCTTTAACCCCAGCCCGACGGTGGGTGGGGCCGTCTGAGTACCCTCCGTAGAATAGATATATAGGGTTGAGTTCGAGTAGGTCGGATGGGCAGGGCTGCTCGCCTCAGGATGGTATGTGGGGGGTCGGACGTCATGTGGGCGGAAGGGGGGACGATACAGATACACCAGGATCATGGCTGAGGAGCATATCAAGAATAGGAAGCATTGATCCCTATTTTTAGAGTAATAAGCTCTTGTTATGTCAGGAATCTCTATGGGAATGTCTGTCCCAACCCCACCATTATATTAGCGCTCCCCTTTCTATGCCATTCTATGATCACTAACGCCACAAGCCCCAAGGCTAGGAAATGTAAGGCTTAGCGGTGCAGTAGGTGGCGGTGGGTAAAAGTGTAGAAATGTCCTCAAACTCTACTACTTACTTGGAAGGCATGGCAGGCTTTACTGTTTACCTTGGTACCAATTCTACTACTGCAGCCTTCAGATTGTTACTGTTTCTTTATTTTATTAGTAGAGGTTCCATTATTGTAGACTTAGGGGTTGGGCCACCGCCCCGCCCCATCAGCGACCCCATGAGAAAGATAAGCTTCAATCTTCAAAAAAGAAGATTTGCAATTTCCAGTCTCTTCTTCTTCGCACTTCTCCTCGACAGAGTTGTAAGAATAGGAGAGCGAGGAGGAGGTAGAACATTTGAACAGCAGGGACGGAGGAGGCTTGAGATATTTCCCTAATCATCTTCAGCAGCACGTTCTCTTCAACAGCAACAGTGAGCTCGTGGACAAGAGACTTCCGGTGGATCTTAAAAGGCTCGTGGTCCTCTCGTTCATCTTCGTCGAAGTAGTGCCACTCCTCCCACTAATAGTTCTTTACTCGTTACAAACTTTAATCAAGCCACTGCTCCTTCTTCTCCCCACTCTTTGCCGCTGCTTGACCTCTCAACCCTCGACTAGCTACTATTGCTACGCATATTATACCTCAACTCAATCATCATCTTCGGCTTTCCTTGGCTGCTGCCCATCAACTTTATGGAACATACCTTCCTTTCTCTTGTTCCTCTTCCGTCCTCTCCATTTCAGCTCGAGATGGAGATAAGAAGACGACGCTGCTCATACCACGGCCTCGTTACTGAAGCCCCTTCCTAGCAGCTTGCTTCATCACCATGCTAGCTGCTGCTGATTGATCCCCATTCTCCTGCTCTCTAAGTAAAGTTCAGTTATTATCAGAACCAGCTCTTCTACCACCCGTAGAAGAATGTGGGGAATCCCCCAAGGCATTGTTCTTAGGTCCTCCTCGCCGTGTTGGACCCTCCCTTGCTATGTAGAACTGAGATGGTTAGATGGAGGAGAAAGTCCTTCTTCAATATTAGAAGGCGTCATTTTCATCGACGTCATGAAGACCAACACCTCTCCTTTGCTTCTTTTTTCCAATAAAGAAGAGTCCAGTTCATTTCCCCACCACCTCTAGCAGTCCCTTTCGTCTTGTCAGCTGTGACGACTAGTCTCGTGTTATGTAGGATGCAACGGCTCTGTTTAAACGGGGCAGCCACTCATTAGGAAGAGTCACGACTCTTGATTTCAGAAAGGTCAGCAAGCAAAGGAGGTTTTGGTACGTCTCGCCCATAAAAATAGTCAATCTGGTCTTCCTATTATGGAGTATTAGTTGCATCATATGTCTTGTCATCGGCCACACTCGTGGTGTGTCAACCTAACTACAAAGATAATAGAGCTGAAAGATAGAGCAAGGACCCATCACCCTTCTTACACCGTTGTAGACGGCAGCGAGCAAGAGCCAGAGTTACCTTGGATTGCATGCTTGCTAGCTCAGCTCTGCTCCTTAGGGAATTGGTCCTGTGTCTAAAGGTCCACAACCTTCAAATCGCGTAGAGTACGCATTAACGCGTACTAACAGTTGGCCTGCTTTAGCAACTAAGAGTTCTGCGGTCTCATTGCGAATTGCATCTGTCCTCTAAAATATCAGGGTCTGCAGGTTGCATCAGCTTTGTGGTGGTAACGGGGGAGACTCGAAACAACGCTTTCTTTAACCAGTCCGTCTGAATGGAAACGCGCTTGTCCAGTGTTATGTGTGGGCGTACTCGCAGATGTGACTATAGGCGCAGAACCTGCAAGAAGAGAAAGACGGCCGAGCTGTCCAATCTTTTTGCCGTATAAGCTGGGCAGTTTCGTCAATGTAAACCATCAAGGTCTCTATCCCTTCGTCGTCTGGGACCCACTCTCCTGCATCCGAGGTCTCGATACTACGCAGTAAGGCCTACAGAATGAAAGCTTTAGTTGTGAGATCAGAAGTCCTAGAACAGGAGAACTAAGATGACAAAGAAAATCCTGCCAGAGAGCTTTCCTTGTCTTCCTTTTACGTGCTTCCTATATATTCCTCATACTGTCTCTTTCTTGCAGGCCAAGTTCCACTCACTACATACGGCGTACCTTCGAAGGACGGTGGCCGTATACCTTTTCGTAAGCTAAGGAGTAGAGTTTTAACTGCAGACTCGACTTTGCCAATCGGGCGGGATCCGAACGGAGCCTTGACTTGTACTCTACGATGCACACTTGACCTTCGTCTTCTTCTTCTACCAAGTCCCAGATGCCTTATAAATAGACGCAATGTCATCGAAATATGGACCACCAACCACTGTTGATATAGAGAGCTTGTAAGAGCAAAAGGACGACAAGTGGCCCACCTGATATATCGACCGCTAAAGCAGGTAGGCTGAAGTGGAACGGCTGCTCTACTAATAGAATCCTTCGGAACGCTTGTTCAGCACTTCTCCGACAAAAGGAATCTAGTGTCTTCCGTCCCATCTCCTGCAGCGAAGCCTTATGGGACTCGGAGTGGAAACCACCTTCTGTCCACGCCTCCTCGTAAGCTTTCAGCACTACCTACCCTCACCGGGGGAAGTAAGCAGTTAGAGACAGGAGAGAGTACAGCAACCGCATGAACGCCGCATGACTCACCTCAAGGTCTGGTACGTGGCCCGTCTCCTTCATGGCCTTATGATAGGAAGCTATGCCCTCGTGGAGAGCCTTGCCATAGACAAGCCACTGGTTGGCCTTGAAATCAACTCCTAGCTTACGATAGAGAAAAAACTGGTAGGGGCAGCGGTGGTAAGCGTCCATCTGAGAGAATGATAGGCGCAATGGCTCTTGGTTGATGCTGCCCTGGGCGGACAATGATGGTCGATTGGCAAGTAGGTTCGTCTCACTCTGACAGGGCGGAATAGGGGTGGAATCCCGGGGAGTAGTGCTCGGATGAGAGTGTTGATTGAGCGAGAGAGAGAGATCGGCCAATAGCCTGCAAAGCAAGAGCGGCGGTCAGATTGCACGGACCCCAGTAAAACGGCCCTAGAGGGCAGCAGAAGGGCCTTAAGAAAGATGTCGCTCACCTGCTAGGCTTCAACCTGGTGCCCTCTTTCTCGAGAGAGCTGGTAATGATGACAGACTTACGCGCTGAAGCCATCACTTTTAGAAGGAGATTACGGTTCTGTCGAATAAAACTCACGCGTGACGGAGCTAACTGAACAGCGCAAGGGTAAGATATGGATATTCCCGAGTAAGGCTTGTATAAGTAGAGCATCAACACTAGAAGAACAAAGGTTAATCGCAGAGTAGACAGGCAAACGGACATCTAGGATCAGTTTGAGGTGTCAAATAGGGACTTCCTCCTGCTGGAGAGGAATTCTTGAGGGAAAGTCCGGAGATATCAAGATGACAAGACCTACCACACGCAACCCGTCATCGAGCACACTACCCGGCTCTAAAAGGTGCTTCCCTGCTAAAATGGGTGGCCTCATGAACCTTCCTGGCAAGTTCTTGTCTACTGCAGAGACTATAAATATAACGTCTGCCTCCATATCAACCGTATTCCTAAGTGTGGTCGATATAACCTCATCGGTTGTCCCATGAAGATAAGAGGAGACATAGACAAGCGAAGCATCGGAAGCTCGAAGTGGAGCACCGTCCTCTCGAAGAGCCAATAGGTCGGGGAAGAGTAGAGCTCCAGCTTTACCGGTAGCTGGACAGAAGGAGGTGGAGACGGTTAAGTCAATGATAAGAGAACCCAGAAGAGAGGGGAGTACTGCTAAAGAGAAGAGAATCAAGGAGACGGACGGAGCAGGGAGGCAGCGCCCCGTCGGTGGCGTTACCTCTTTCAGCATTTGCCACAAGACCCAGAAAGTCGGCGACAGCGATAGAATTTTCTTCATCCTCTGCGCTTGCTGGAGCGTGAAGAGCAGGTAGCAATCCTGTTCTCTCTAGAAAAAGAATAATCTTTTCGCTACTGGACTTGCCTAGCACCTCGTCGGTCTCAAAGTAAGCCAGGTCTTCCAAGGCGCGCTTCACTGCCAGTCGATCATCATCTGAGAGGGGGAAAGGGTGCACGAGGCATATTATAGCAGGCGCTCCTCAGAAACTCTGTTTCGCGTGGTATCATCGGTTTGTTTGGGATATCCAGGTCATCCTGTCCCTGCTTCGTCACTCTCGCTTCCCCCTTAATCCTAATGTTCTTTCTGACTTGCCCCTTTGCCTCTTTTGCGTTCACACCGTCGCTCCTTGCAGCTCTACTAGTGCGCACTTAGTTACCTTGTTCTGTCGCAAATACGTAGTTCGATAGCCCTTCTCGCAGCGACGTTTGATTGGCATCAAAGTGCTGCAGAAATCTATTCATTCTGACCAGGGAGCAGCGATAGGCGGGAGAAGAGAGGAGGCCGTAAAGATGAGATGAGTCCATTGGCTGGTAGATAGAGCCCAGGAAGGACATGATCATCTTGACGTAGGGACTTGAAAAGGTCGTATGCACTGTGATCAAGAGTTTCTTAGTTATCTTCGAGGAAGAATTAGCGTAATATCAGGAGAGGCAGAGCATGTGATAGCATAGATAAAGGGCACTCCCACACGGAAGGCGTAGTAAAACTAGGAGAGGACTCATGGAATTCTTACCGTAGTTCGACTTTATTGTGATTCCATCATTAGCTAACGCTTTGGTGAAGGATTGGAGCTCCATTCTAGAACTGCCGATTAAAGCCACCTGAAGTCCTTCCTGCAGCATGGTCTTGACTCTCCCCACCACATACTCCACCTCACGGTGGAACGTTGGGAATTCCCTGTGCTGAACTTGGGCTAGGCTCGATAGGGAAGAGTTAGGCAAGGAGGCAACCTTGGGTGGCCTCAGGCAGCGGTGCCCTGTGACGTTGATCTTGGCAATGGCCGAGATGGCGCTGGCAGTGGTTTGAAACGCTGTTGAAAGTATCTCTTGATGAACGTTGGAGCCACACTTTGCTGCAACGGCCTCTAACCAGCCTTCGCGGCACCCTACGGAGTCTAAACGAGTGGCAATGGGACATGCAAAAAGCATAAGACTGCTCTCTTCGCGTGCATCAGAACTTCGACTGAGTCGAGCGAGGACTTCAACTGCCACGGGGCTGACGTTTTCTAAGCCGTCTACGACTATGTGTGGAAAGGTGTCGCTGACTTCTTCTAGCACATCGGGATGCTTCCTTAGCATTTCAGCAGTCTTATACACCATCCCCGTCCAACTCGAGAACTGGTGCTGGTCAAGCAGGGTGAGATATGCCTCATAGCATGCTGACAGCTCTTTCTGACCACCAAGATACTCAGTAGCCGCATCCAATGACCGAAAGTTAAGTGCCTCGGGCGCTGCACGATCTAAAATTTCAAAACACTGCTTTGGCGAAATGTTCTGGGCTTGCAGGTAGTCAAAGGTGGCAATTAATGCCCTTATCGACCCGTCAGCAGCCAGTGGAGAGTAGAAGCTGCAAGTAGCACCCGTCAGGTCGTAGTCGTACCTCACCAGGAGGCACAATCAGGAAAGATACCGAGACCGAGCATCTAACGGGGCAATATAGCGGTGTGGGGACAAACAGGACGCTCGACAACAGTACCAAGAAATGGTGGTAAAAGTTAGAAGCAGAGGAGTATCCCAACAAAACTCACCGAGCTAAAGGAAGAGTGTGAATGTGTTGGTAGAGGAAGAGCTTAAGCTCGGTGCTGGAGATGGTATGATATCGAGAGGCATACTTTCCACCAGCCAGTGGGCCAAATTCTTCCAGAACTCTATCGCAGAATGAGAATATGGTATGGGCGGCTGGTGGTAACTGAGACGAATGGGAAGGAAGGGTGGCGCCCACATTTTAGCAAGCAACGACAGAGTGGGAAGCGGCCAGAGATAGACAAATCTTTCCAACGGATAAGGCAAGCAGAGCGCCGACAACCGAAAATAGTCGAAGAAAGGTACTGAGAGAAGTGAAGCTTCATTGAGTGCGCTGGACAGAGTAAGAGGGGTAAGTCTGTTCATACATGTCAGAGTTGGTCAGGCGATGTTGCTGAACAGTGTTAGGTGATTGTTAGTACCTTTCCGTATGTGCCATTTAAATCTATAAGATGCTGAATCAAGGTGATCTCTGAGGAAGACGGGACTAACATCAGAGGCTCAGAATTGGTTGAGGAGTTCATCTCCGAGCACAAGCGAAGAAAGCGTGTGACAGCCGTGACGGTTTTGCCTGTTCTCGGAAAGCCATGCACCAGGACTTTACCGGCGGGGTGATCTACAAGCTGAAGGACAACTCTAAATATTATCATAAATAGCGCTGGGAAGCAGAATGGGGATCAATAGAGAGACGTTCAAGAGCTAAATGGTCAATCCTAGAGGCAGCCTGCCTACAATGAACCAACCTTGCGCTGTGTCACAGTCAACTTCTCCTCCTGTAGCTTCAAACCTCGAGGATCCAGAAAGGAATAGGGCAAAGTAGAGAGGCATCTGTATACGTGCCTTCTATTCGATACGAATTCCATCCCTACAACGTCTTCGCGGCTCAGTTTCCCGAGAGTGAAGATGTGATCACCACATCGTGGCCATGGCCGTAGGGACCGTCGCCTTGACTTTGAGGCCTTTCGAGCGAAGAATTGACTCCGCAAAAAAGGCAGCACGGCCATTGCTCCTGAATCACTGGTTTCGACTTTCAACTCCAGTCATCGCCTTCAAAGCTGCCGCTCTTCGCCCTGCGTCTCCTCTCGTGATAAAGGCCTCATTGTTCCCATTTGACTGCCTCTTCGCAGAGATTTCCCGGAGCTCTAAACAGATTTCCGAAGCTCCGATAAGAATCCAAACACATGTCTTGAAGGAGCCTATATGGCCGGTAGCGGCTATCAAACTTGACCAAACTGTTAGACTTGACGAGTCGAAAGTGAAAATCACGTTTTGGACGGGCTTCCAAGCAACAGAATAGCGGAGCTGTACGTCACTCCTTCCCTGTTAATAAGATGTTGCCTTGGGCAAACTACTCCGCCAAGGCTATCAGTGCGTTAGCCGCTATTTTGTATCTAAAATTTGTTGTTACTTAGTGGGAGTTTGTGGGAGAGTGAAGACTGAGAGAGTGACGAGACAGAGCAGGTGACAGACAACGCGAGTTGTAGAGATAGAAGCCTGACTAACTAGCAGACAGTGACAAAACGATGTATATGAAACAGAGAGAGGGAGAGACCCAAGAAGGGAGAAGAGATAAACATTGACGGCTGTGTTGAGAGACAGAGAGGGAGAGAGGGAGAGAGGGAGAGATCAGGAGCAAGGCTGGAAGACCTTTCCAGAGATATTTTTGAGATCGCTGATGAATTTTGGAGGCTGAAGAGCCGATGACAAAAGCTCCTTTCAAGACCCTTAACGAGGTAGACACCGCACCAAGCACCTGCGGGGACTCTCAGCAGTGGGATTCTGCAGAGCTTCTTGCCTTTTGGGGCAGATCCCGGTGTATTTATCCTGAAAGAACGAAGGTTTTCTCCATAGACTACAAAAAGGACGGCTAAGCAAGGTCCACTTAACTGAAAAGACAAACTTCTGGTGGGCTGACCGTGCATTTAGGCGACGATATTAGGCATCATGGCAGAGAAACCCAAGGCAGAGGTAGGGTTTGGCCTTCACCACCCTCTTTTCACTGATGTATGCAATCACTGTTTGACATACTTTCTGTACCACTAGGTGGAGTTGGATCCCAGCGACAGTTTGAGTTTCACATTGGTCGGTGGAACTGCACCAGAGGCTACTTTACTCATTAGAAATGTATCCAGTGCCAAAGTGGCTTTCAAAGTCAAGACCACACAACCGAGGAGGTGAAGCATAACGGGATTCTTCGCCGTTCCTTGTCTTCTCTTAATCTAACTTTTACTCTACCGCCCGTGTAGGTACCTAGTGCGCCCCAATCAGGGCATGCTTGACCTCAACGCATCATCACAAATTACTGTCATCCTTCAGCAGAGGGACTGTGACGACTTGCTGGCTGCCGACCCCAGGTGAGACCTGCCAACAGATGGCAATTACATCTGCTAGGTCTAAAAGGTGTCCGCAAACTGGTGCGGTATACGATACAGGGACCGGGATCAGTCCAATGATAAGTTTCTGGTGCAGTCAATGGCTTTAGAGAATGACTTCTACCAAACTGTTGTGGACAAGACACCTAAGGTAATGAGGAAGGCAACAAAGCGTCTGAAAGTGGTATGGAAGCTCTAACACACCGAACTGACTAGGAGCAAGCGGATGATCTGGCGCAAATGTGGGCCAAGGCAAACAAGAAAGATCTGTCAAATAAGAAGCTTCGTTGTAGTTTTACATTGGTAGGTTCCGGTCCGCACTCGCTCTGTTCCTTTTTCTACCCCTCTATCCTGAGGAATAAGCATTGAAAATGAAGATGATGAGCGTTCCGGTCTCTCTTAGCTGCAAATTCTACATTCTCTCGGTCTCTCCTCACAATTAAAACGGGATCATGCAGCCTTCCAGTACTCGGCCTGACGCTCAGGCATCCGGAGAGGCTCCTCGCAAGACGGAGATGCTCAAAAATGCTCTTCTAGCTGGGCAGCAGAATCTGACAGGAGAGTCTGGCAAGTCTGACGGAAGTCAGATGTTAAATGAGGTCGCTAGCCTAAGGAAGAAGTACGACGAGGTACGCTTGTCATCGTGGCAACAGTCCCGTGCTCAGCTCTGGCTGTTCCACTTTCTCCAAACTGACAGTCCAAGTCCAAGGTTGAACGCTCGCCTATCTTCGAATGCCTCATCACGTTGTTTTCCGGCCGTACGCTTTCTCTTACATTGTCGTGGTCTCTTCCAGCTTGTGGCATTCACAGTGCAGCTCACAGCTCAGCGGGATCAGCTAATGAACGATCTCGAAAAGTCAAAACAGAAGGCCTTGAAATATCAGGCAGAGGCAGAGAAAGCAAAAGGTAAAAATCTGTTAACAGCAGCCAGTAGTTCGCTAAGCTCTCTTCTCTTTGCGACAGAGTTACTTTCTTCCTTTCTTTCCTCATTTCCCTCTCTCTGGAGTTCTTGGTCCACGGGTGCAATGGTTCCAGGACCGTCGACTACTCCTCTCGCTCGCTAGGGCAAGTCAATGACAATGCGGGCTGGGCTGACGTACATAGACTGTCTTGGTGCAGAAGATTGTTTCTCCGCTTTCTTCTTCTGACAACCAGTTCCCTACCTCTTCTGTCAACCTTCCCCATCTGAGTTGCTGCGTTTCACGCATCCTTGCAGAGTCAGGCCTTCGACAGAGGAATAGAGGTTCCACAGATATCTCCGCTGCGGCTACCAGTGACGCTGCGATGAAAAAAGGCCAAGTCGAAGCGGTACGTTCAGTGCAGCATGTGGAGTGAGGCTTTCAGCTAACGGAGTTCTATTTGCAACTTGTCGTTTGCAGGGATTCAAGCTCTTCCATCTTATAGTTGCTGCCCTTTTCGCCTTCCTCATCGGAAAGTATCTGACCTAGATGCCGCCGAGTAACCACCACGGACCAAAAAAGACTAAGAAATATGGGAGAGAAAGGAGACACATTCTGTTCTATGAACGTTTCATTGACGTATAAGCCGCTTGGCCGCACCCTAATATCCTAGAACCTATACGAACTCGTCCTCATCTTCGTCCCGTCCGCGTGCAGCTACAGCTTTAGGGGAAGTAGGGCGAGGCGAAAGTTGGGGAGAGCGCCGATGAGGAGGAATAATAATATCGATTTCCTCATCTTCTTCCTCTGCTATGACATGAACCGGATCGTCGGAGGGCAAAAGCCCACCACTCTCCTCTTGTCCAGTCTCCAGCGACCTTGCGGAGTTCACGTCGTCTGAGCGTGCCCCGCCGACTATTAACTCGTTGTCATCCCCTAATTGAACGCCAAGGCATAGCAAAGGGAAACCGCACAAGAAGCAGGAACGATCAACGGACAACGTTAGGCTGAAGGAGGTACCCATGACAGTTAGAAAAGATTCCCTACCTTCTTGGTCAGCCCCATCTACACGCTCCCACGAGTGTCGTTTCGTTCTCCAGATCACGGCCACTGCTATAAGCAGCAGGCACCCAGCGGCAATAGCAACAGAAGCCACCACTACATAAGCAGGAACACCCTCGTCCTCGTCCTTTCCCTTGTCAGCACCAGCAGCTACGTTGGTCTGTGCGCTCGCAGCTTCTCCTGCAATCACGGAAGGAGAAGGGGTTGTGAACGGTGCAGGAGACGGAATAGGGGAGGTTGGACTAGAGGGCGATGGGGTTGGAGCTGCGGCGGGCTCCTTGCCTGATGTGGGGGCGAGTGCATTTGTTGGTGTGGCGGTAGTTGCAGTAGGCACCGGCGATGTAGGAGTGAGTGGAGTGGTTGGTGCAGCACTGGGGACACCGTTGGCAGGTGTCGGACCAGAGGTCGTTAGGGGAATGGTGCTATTGGTGGTTGTGTTAGAAGTTGCTGCAGTTGTGTTTGCAACTGTGGGCGTAGTCGTGGAAGATGTCGTAGTATTGGTATCAGAAGGGGCCCCTGTAGGGAGCACTGTTATCGCAATATCTTCAGCTGCAGACGTAACGTTGGTAGTGTTTGAGCCCGCAACAACCGTGGCATTTTCTACTGTCCCTGGCGGCTTCGTGGGCACTGCTGGCGGAGCCACCAGAGGAGGAGAAGGGGTGGTAGCATTAGCGTCAGGTGAGGTTGGGGTCATTACTTCTGTGGGACCGACGGTTTTTGCCGCAGTTACATTCGCCGTGTTGTTAGCAATAGGGACCATGGCCTTCCCGATGGTAGGGGCAGCCGTAGAAATAGTAGTTGGGCTGACAGTAGGAATGGCCGTCGATGGCTGACCATCTGTGTTGGAGGAGAGAACAGACGAGGCGCGAGGAAAGTGTGAGGCGCTGCAATGTTTGGCCTCTTTGGGGTTCAAGATGGCGGGAGTGCTCTCCTTTGACACGCCACATCATACGGGCCCACAACCGACAAAAGCCAACCCACCATCGCCCAAGAGTTAAACGGCAAACTCTCTAGAGTAAGGTAAAAGTGCAGGAAAATGCGACGCACAAGGGTAAAAGAATGAACCTTACCCGGTGCAGTGCAGTCAGTCTTCATGAACGCAAGCCTTCTCCCTTCAACGTCAAAGATCACATTGTGATTCATCATCACGGAGGCACCAATCACTGCCCAGAGAGAGAAGCTTAGCACCTCTAGTGCATCAACCAATGTGTTGGTCCCTTACCACCTCCCGAGCCTTCGGTGAAAAAGATCGTGGTGACGTAGGTGTCAGCTTTCTTCTTTGACTTCTCAAAGTACTGAGTTGCTGGAATAGACAATGTGACGGCCGACTTGGAGATACCTGGGGCAAGCCAAGACTTTAGGACTATGGCATAAGGCCTTTCCTGTACTTCCCTCCTTCCTCCTTCCCCGTACTCGCTCATCTCACTCTTGACACAGCGGCCCTGAAGCGCTTCAGTGCTTAGAAATTTCTGTCGTGAGCAATTGCCGAAAGCGTCTGGCTCTCTTTGGCCTCGGTAAGAAACTAGATCGCATTGCGCTCAACTGTCTTTCTCGTAGCCAAGGCTGGCCTTATTCCTTGATTTCCCCGCCTCTTCCTTACCTTCAAAGACAAAGACGAGGTCCGGAAGCTTCTTGAAGGTTTCTTTGGGGATCACAATAGTGGCATCTTCTTTGTTGGGATAGTCGAGGCCCGTAGCTTCCTTGAACTTCTTCAGGAAAGGGCCTGCCGCTCTACTGCTCAGGTAGGTGTCCGTGGTCCCGCTGTCCACTATGGTGCCCTTCCCTTGGTTCCAAACATACTCTGGTAGCCCTAAACCGCCATCTTGACCAATCTTGAAATCCAACATCTTCACGTTAAACCACCTGGAAGGCAAGTGGGAAGGGTAGAGGGCAGAACCGGAAGTGGCAAGAGCAAGAGGGGAAATAGCGATTAGATATTTTAGCTTCTCAAGGTCTTCTTCGTTTACTTGAGATACCCGCTCGAACTGGTTGGACCAATGCGGAGCCAATCAGGCTCTGAGGCGTTTCCGCGAGTGGGCTCGCCTATCGTCATGTACCCGCCTTTCGGTGCGAAGCACAAGCTAAACATCTCTCTATTAATCTTCTTCTGCTTTCTCATTGCGGAGATCAGGTTGTTTCCTTCAAACGCAAGGGATACCGGGCAAAGTCAGTGCTTGTCCACACAAGATAAACCGCATACTGTTTTACAGTCACAGCAGCTTAAGGGACGAGGGTAGCACCAGTTGGTAATCGAGTAAAAAGAAGATGAAAATCCAGAGATGATAAATAATATAGGTGGGCAGCTGACGGGACGGACGAGACGTCTTTCATAGAGCATGAAAGAAGAGGAAAGAGACAGCGAGAGCTCTGCGTTCAGACTAAACGAGGTACCTGTATTCGATAGCCCAATAATGCCATTCTCGACTTGAGTCACAAAGAGAGCTACAGAATGTTACGTCAATTCAGGCACAGACACAACGCCGACGTAAGAAGGAGGTAGGAGTGAGAGCAAACTAACGCACTTATGCGTGGCACACTGGGACACGTGGGCTAAGAGAGCCAGCATTGCCGGTGAAGGACGCGCAAAAGTAGTTAACTTACCAGTCGTGAAGTATTGACAAGCGAACTCAAAGGGCACGCCCTCCAAGGAGGAGTTACCCGAGGGTCGCTTTGCATCACTGTCAAAAGTGACCAGGTCCCGAATCTTTACCCCTTTCCACTGACTCCCCTCAGAGTAGCTCTACAATCGCCATAGTGCAATTAGTATGCCAGCAGGATAAGTAACGAGTTGCAAATAGAGAGTTGCTTCGCAGTCTCTAAAGAGAATGAAGCAAGACAAAGCACGTTTAATGGTGACAGACCTGCACTATCGCGCATTTGTTCTCTAAGTGATAGTCCTGGCTGCAGCCTGCGGTGTAGGGCACATAGGAGGCGCTCGAGCTCTTGCTTGCGTCAAAATACTTATCTGTGTGGTTACCACACACTTTCGTCTCACATCTGAATGCCATTTGGTCGGAAAGTCAGGCCGGAGGCATCATGGAAAGGAAATGTTAAAGCAAAGAAGAACTCGAATAGAGAAGATGAAGAGGTCTCAACCAAGAAAGAGAGCAGGAGCACCGCGCTGCAGAATATTCTTCCTCTAAGAAGACATACGTACTGTGCACAAGGAAATGCGAGGATGTGACTGCCAGTATCCAGGATAACAGAGGCACGTTGTGGTGGGGTTCCCACTAGAACCTCAGCATAGTGAGTCCTAAAGTGCATTGCGTCATGTGTCAAAGATCCTGCTCAAAATCAAGAACCACACAACAGTAATGTGACACCTACCCTTCGCCCACTGCTAAGGCGACTGTGTGCATATCAATGTCTGCCAGTGAGCGGCGGAACCGTGCTCTTCTCTGTCTGACACGCTAGAGCCACGATTTTAGAATAGAATTTTTGAAAGAAAGTGCAAGAGAAGGTAACCCATGAAAGAAGATCCTACAAGGAAAAAGCAAACATGTCCACCTTACTCGCATCAGTGTACTTGGGTCTCGTTGTAGAGCTATTCTGTTGCTCGAAGCGGTAAAGAGCTCTTGATCAGGAGCACTATTTCCAGAAAAGGGAGAGAGAACAACTTCTTCACTTCCGTAGGCCTGTCCTGCGCAAAACAGAGCCATCCCCAGCAGCGCAATATAACGACAAACGCCCATGATTCCGGTCTTCTTCAGAGTCGCAGGTAAACAGACAACCTTCAATACAATCAGTCCGCAAAGAGCTACTGCCCATACATCATCCAACCTAGCGATGAAGGAAGCTGCTAGGCTTTGTGCCCTTGATGTGGGGCCTGTGTGTGTGACCTCTAGGGTTAGGGGCGATACTCCATATCTCACCCTGGTCTTCCAGCAACCGAACGGACCTTGCAGCAACGATGTGGGGGTGACCAACAGCCTAAGGAGAGACGTGTCTTTGCTCGCTCCAATTGCCAGCTCCACGACTTGCTGCTTGTCTCTTCTTATAGCTCGAGAATAGGCCCTGTCCCTGCGTTCTCACGGCTCCGTTGCTCTCATCAGAGCAAAGCCTCAGCAGCTGCCTCAGGGTTCACACAGAGGGGAAGTGGCATGATAGTGTCATTGGCAACTGAGGAGCGGCGATAATGGGAAAACGGCGCTGTGATGGCGAGCTCGTCTGAGATAAAACCATGAAACCCTGCGATGCGATGCTGTCTCTCTCTCCTCCACACTTCATAACATCTCACACTTAAAGCACCTCTTTGCCAGATGGCAAGATTACGGCTTCGGTGTGTTTTGTAATGGACCATACCTGTGATTTATTTGTCAAGAACGGTTGTTTAGTAGTAGACAGTTTAAGTCTGAGTATTGACATTCTAAGATCTGATAATGTAAGAGGCGCTTTAAGGTGGGTGTTGTTTGATGTGTCATGTGATGCTCGTTTCTGATCTTGTACTATAAGAGATAAAGGGCAACGGATTTGTCATGATAGCTGGAATATCTTGATCATTACGGATACCCATGGTATTGGTGGCTCCCACAAGAGTTTCAGAATCCATTGTAAGAAGGAATCATTCCCACGATGATGAAGCTGAAGCTGTGAGAATCTTCATGAAAGCTTCACAACGGACTTCTTGAGCTCTGGAGGTACATAGTTCTAGGTGTTGGAGAGCTTTGCTAGCTCTTCTGAACAGCGATTATCCTGCCTCTTATACTCTTAGGAGTCCCGACATCCAGCTGCAGAGTAAGGCTACCTGAATAGGGGACAGTAGGCGAGGTAGGGAGGTAGAGCTCCATTGCACTCTGTTGTCAGAAGCTCGACAATACACCGGTGTCTTGGCAGGTCTCCAGCTCCTCAGCTGACAATATTACGAGGATGAGCGGAGTCCCAGCTATTATCTTCAAAGTTCGCAAGCTCCGTAAGGCTGTGGAGGAGGTCTTTGAAAGGATGTACGTATCCCGCTTTGGGTTGCTGCCTGCTACCTTTTCACAGGACACATATAACTCTTGTTCAACAGAGAAAAGATGGGTCCAGCCAACTACACTCCCAGTCAAGGCATGGGTAAGCTCTACTTTCCGGTCTCAAGATGCGGCCTTACTTTTCCACCTAATTTCTCGCCTTATTATAGAGGACCGGCAGCAGCTTAAGGATATGATGGAAGAGGTTATGCAGCAGGTAACTTAGCCTTAGCGCTCTGACTTCTGGCGCCAAGAGAGGTTGCTAAGCTTTAGCGTCAGATGGACCAGGCAGACGTGAATGATCTTACGAAGAATCCTCTAGCCAAGAAGACAGACGCTGAAATAGAGGTGAGCCCGCACCATTATATAGTCCTCGGGATACATACGTCCAATAAGGGCCCTAACCGTGGCCCTGCAGAGCTTAAGCAAGGAGATCATAGAGCTGAAGAATGAGCGCTCAGCTATCCATCATCGCTGTGCAGCATCTGTGAAAGGAATGGTCTCTTTATAGCCTTCCTGCGACGACGCTCCTCCATAAATCGCCCCATTCCTCTCCTTCCACTTATTTATTCATGTTGCAAATCTCCGTCGTTCCCTTCTTTAGCATCGTCCAAAGGGTACTTAAGTTGAAGCGTCAAATGAAGTCGCTCTTGCAGCTTTACTAATATAGGAGATTGTAAAGAATCCAGAAACGCTCAGTCTGCAGAGGGACAATCTCCGCTACATCTCCTTCCTTAACGCTGCTGCTATTGTCCTCTCCTTTTAAGTGTATATAGCCTTACTCACAGTGGCGATAGATGGCCACTGTGCGAGCTGGAATGTAGACCTAAAGCATAAAGGCATTAGTCAGCTTTTTGTGGAAGGGCATGAGGTTAGAGTCTAACGGTCTAGTAGAACCCGAGAGCGTGAGCAGGAGGCAAGAAGGATAAAGAAGTGAGCCGACAAAGAGTCCATCTGATATAAGAGTCAATCCGCATAGACAGTTAGGGCTAGAAGTCTAACCTGCATGCTATTCTTCCGGTTGCAGTGCGGCATATCGCGGGTAAAGTACTCAGCATTCGCATCAAGACGCTGGTGGCCACCAAACTCAGCCCTGTCGCTGTCGGTTAACAGCATGTACTTCCCAGGCCTGTCAACGCCAATTGCATAGTCTGGGAAGCTCTGGTGGGAGTTGAAACTGAAGACAAAGACAAGACCTGCCTTCTCGAAAACGATGACCTTGTCCTGCTCGTGCTTCAAAGATATGTACGCGTCCGTCGCCAGAAGTACGTTGTACTGCTTATCCATGCTATTCATTGCCCTGTCCCAGTTATTTAAATGTTGATAGCGCAGTAGTGGGTCGTCGACAAGGTTCCATTGTCTCCTGCAGTTGTGGAAGCTCCAGTTATTGCCCTGTCTTGGAAAGTCAATCCACTCAGGATGGCCGAACTCGTTGCCCATAAAATTAAGCCAAGCTTCTCCTCCGAGTGCATAGGTAAGGGTCCTAATCATCTTGTGCAAAGCAATACCACGGTCGACGATACCGTTCACAGGGTGAACCGTTGACATTCCGGTGTACATTTCCTTGTCCATCAGCCAGAAAGCAAGCGTCTTGTCTCCGACAAGAGCTTGGTCGTGGCTTTCTGCGTATGTGATCGTTCTCTCGGAGTAGCGGCGGTTAGTCAAAGTCCAGCAGATGGCTGACATATCCCATTGCTCATCGGTAGATTCCTTCAGCAGTTTGATCCACATGTCTGGGACAGCCATAGCAAGGCGGTAGTCAAACCCGACTCCTCCCTCCTTGACGGGTCGGCACAGTCCAGGCATGCCTGAGACATCCTCGGCGATGGTAATAGCAGGAGGGTTCATCGTGTGCAGCAGTTCATTAGCCAGCTGAAGGTAGACAATGGCATCATCATCCGTCATTGACCGGTCAGAAAAGTACTCTCCGTAGTCTCCGCTGAACCCAAACCCAATGCCGTGGTGCAAATAGAGCATCGAGGTCACGCCGTCGAACCTGTAGCCATCAAACCCATACTCGTCCACCCACCAACGGCAGTTGGAGAGTAGGAAACGTAATGTCTCGAAGTTGCCATAGTTAAAGATCCGAGAGTCCCATAGCTCATGCTTCCCTCTAGGTCCCGCGTGGAAATAATGCGCATCAGTGCCATCAAACATGTTGATGCCGTCCAGGACATTAGTGGAGGCGTGGCTGTGGACGATATCCATAATAACGAGCATCCCAAGCTCATGCGCCCTATCCACAAGGGCCTTCAGGTCATCAGGAGTGCCAGAGCGAGAGGACACAGCAAAGAAGTTCGTCACGTGATAACCAAAGCTGCCATAATAAGCGTGCTCCATGATGGCCATCAGCTGTACGCAGTTGTATCCTTGACGATGGATGCGAGGCAGAACGTCGTCCGCAAACTCCTTGTAGGTATGAACACGACCCTCGATGCCGGCCATCCCGACGTGGGCCTCGTAAATCCTCAGCGCTTCGTTATCAGGTAACTTCTTCCGTGCAGTTCTCCACTTGTACTTCTCATCTGGATCCCAGTGTACGGCGCAGTAGCTGAGGCTGTTTTCATTGACCTGTTGGACGGCATAAGGCGCCCAGCACGGGATGCGGTGCTCCATCTTTCCATCTGGTCCAGTGACGGCGCACTTGATCCTGCTCCCGTGTTTGATCCTCTTCCCTCCTTCTGGAAGATCGCTGATGAAGCAATACCAGTCTCCAAACTCTGAGCGTTCCATGGGGTTGGCATTGGCGTCCCAATGATTGAAGTCTCCAATGAGAGCTAGTCGCTGTGCTGCAGGAGCCCACTCCCGGTAGTGGTAGCCGTGCTTTTCCCCATCATAGATGAGTCCATAGCGCTTGTAGCCCTTGGCAAACTCATGCAGCCCTCCGCCGTTCTTCGCAATGTTTTCCTACGGCAGGGAGAGAAACGGAACACTCAGTACCGCTAGAAGAGACGAAAAGAGACGACGCCCTTAGAAAGTAACTGGAAGCCAACCGCCGCAAAATGCTAGTGTCTAGGCAAGATCATGGACTCAAGGGGTTGAATAACGTCCGATAGGCCCTTCAGGCTCACCTTGACCTGCTTATACCGTGAATAACGGCCGCGCAGAGTGTTCTCATATGGCTCCAGCCACGGATCAACAGCAATTAGCGCCGTACCGTCAGTCGCATTTCTAAACCGGTGGGGCCCTGTCTGCCACACATCTTCAAATAGAATCTGGAGAGAGGCAACGTCAGATTTGTCCTAGGCATGGATGACTAGCCTTCTTGGTTAGGCGAGAGGTAGCCAGCAATCTAAGGAACAGGGATAATCTGAGAATACAGGCACAGATCAAGATGAATGGCATCAAGGTATGGAAAAAGAAGGACGAGCAAACCATCACAATGACCTCGAAGTATAGGGCCAAGAAGTCAAGGAGAGATCACTGGTCAAGCGCAGCAGGGGCAGGTAAGCCGCTATATATACATGGACTTTGGCCAGTAGATGCTGAGTCAGGAGGTAACCCTCTCCAGCAGCCTTTCTCGCCATCTCTTATGTATCGCCATCTCAACTCACCTCGCCAATGTCTGAAGAGACGATTCTCTTATGGTTGTCTCCTTCATTCCAGATCTTCTCCTCTGGATTTTCTTCATTGATCATCACGTACTTGTACTCGAACGGCCAGTCACGAGGCAGGTGCACTGAGGTTTCGTAGACCTTCTGTCCATGCTCTTCATGAGACTCTTTCAGCGGGATCCCGCTTTCAGCTTTCCATGACCCAAGCTCTGGGATGCTTCCTGCAATTCTTAGGGAAAAGTTATAAGGAACCGAGATTCTCACTCGGAACTTGCATTCGCTGAACTCTCTCGAGTGCATCCTGTCGTCAGCGTGAGCTGCCACCATTGTGGAGAGGAGAGAGCAGTGACCAGACGAGAGAGAGAGAAGGCAAGAAAGACGCGGTGCGGTTATTATAGTCTCAAAGATATCAGAGCCGATCTGGGAGGCGGTAAATTGAATATTGAAGAAATCCTTGATATAGCGAAGAGAAGGGGCAGGGAGGACAATATGAAAGGGCGACCACTGGGAAATGACTGCAGGACCTCTTTTAACGCCTCGGCCCCTTCTGTCACTTACCTTGAACCCCTTCCCTGTCTTGATAATGGCTTTGTTCTCTTTCCCACAGGCAAGTGCTTGTGAAGATTGACGCTGCAGGATCTTGCTTTCTGCTGGGTGATGAGGCGAGGAGAGGGAACAGCTGTTGGTCTGCTTCCCGTTTCTGGAGGAAGATATCTTTCTTTCCTTGTCCGTTCAAGAGGTAGAGCGATCAATCGAGATACTGTATGAGGATCTTAGGCAGACAGAATGAAACAGAGATGAAAGACGATGAGCTAAAGGTAAGAGAATGAAGAGAGAGAGACAGAGAGAGAGAGAGAGAGAGAGAGAGAGAGAGAGAGGGATTGAGAGGGAGGAAGAGAGAAAGAGAGAAGTAGCAGACTCACCGTGATCAGATAGCTGAACTGAGAGGGAGACAGAGGGAGGAAAAGGGAAACAGAGTGTAAGAGTAGAGAGAGAGAGGAAGAGAGAACCCCGAAAGAGAGAGAGAGAGAGAAAGAGAAGGGAAGAGCGAGAGGAAGAAGGGTGAGAGAGAGGAAACAATTGACATGAGATCCTGAGCTTTCTTGTTCTTCTCTCTCTCTCGTGCGCCATGGCTTCGCATCACCCAATGGACCCCTCCCACCCAAAGGTGTGTCAGCCGGGCTAAGTATACCAAGTCAAATATTTATCTAAGTATTATAACAGATAGTAAAATTCCTCTTTTCTCTTTTTTCTCATTCACAAGTCCGCTTAGAAAACTTACTCTCCCTTCACGTTTCCTGGGGTGGTCCCAAGATGGTCTTCTTGATTCTTTGCTCCAGGAATCCTGATCCATCACGACTTCTGTCACGTAGCATTGGGTGAGCATTGCCCATAGATAAGACCGGGGTAATCAAACTCACGAAACCTTTTGAGGATGGTAGGGATGATCTCTTTGGCCATTCTTAACTATAATAGTACCCCCACCCCCAACATATTCTGCAAAGGAAGGCGGGTGGGCGATCAGAATCCTTTATTCAGCGGAAGGTTACGACGGAGAAGGCAAGGGCTGGTCATCAACTCAAACCCGCAAGAGCAGCAAGCGTGTCGCTTCGTCTGTGTGATCTGTTTGCTTGTCTTTCTTGGTGCCGTGTGCCGCCGCGTCATTCCAATGTGAGTAGGTTCGGGTGTCGCTGCTGGCGCGGCAGAGAACGTGGCCAGTGGGACGACCAGCGTGAGTGGCACCGGATAGGAAAGAAGGAAGAGCCATCCCAGCCATAGAAGCGAGATAAAAGGCACCTATGACAGCTCACCCTCTCCATTTGATAAGCAACCTAAAGGGCTATTCACTTCACTCTACGACCGCTAACATGGAGACCAGATGAAGCCGCAGCTGCCTGACAGAGTACCTGACCCAGTAGTTCCCAGTAGTCAGAAAAGTTTAGGAAAAGAATATAAGTAGAACTGCAGTTGTAAACTTTGGTTTTGATTCGACCATTAAGAAGAAGGGTTTGCCCGTTGCTTCTTCCGTTGAAGATGAAATGTTTGGAGTGCACAACATGGCGTATATGAACATCCTTTAGAGCTCCAGGCTCACTTTAGGTTCTGAGTCTGCTCAGTCCCTTGACGTCCTTGATGTTCCCAGCCCAAGACTGGCTTTCGTCGAGAGGTGAAAGCAGGTGCGTACTTCGACAATAAGTGCTTGATCTTTAGGCAGGACGGACTCAGAAACGACAATGACAATAAGCCTTAACGTAGAACTCATCCGAGCTCGCTGAGTTCTAGGATAATAAGTTGTTGTGGCGCTTGCTATGGCACATTTTCGTCATTCCTCGTCAGAGTCTTTGTAAGACTGCTTGGACCGTAGAGACTTCCTGCTTCTTCGTCTTGACGTGGAAGAAGTTCTTTCACGGATAGCGCTGAGATTAACGGCGCCCCCTTCATTGATAGCCAGTCTTGCAAGCTTCAGAAGAGAGCTTAAGGTACGCTCGTCCTTAAAGAGGTTGAACGATGCCATGAGTGGCACAGCATAGGTTGGAGGGTTAGTTTCTTTTGATACTGGCTTTTCGGAGGCCTACAACAAGAGTTCGGAAGGAAATATGCTCAGGATCTTTTCGTCTTCGCAGATAGCGCTGCTCGGGCAGCGCTACTTGCTTAAAGAGTCACAATGTGACAAGAAGTTTAGCCCAGCACAGCTTGGAAGCCACATACCTTTGTAGCATCCATTGGCGAGAATGCCTGAATTCTATTCTCATGCAGTTGATACACTCGCTTAAGGTAGTCTCGTACAGACGCTAAGAGGACGAGAGAGTAGGCGCCCGCTATGAGTGACTCTGCAGTCTCGGAAGATTCCTTCGCATCTCTACCCTCTGCCTCAAGGTGTTCTGGAAACTCGTCTTCGTCGCTGCCAACATCCATCAGGTCACGAAAGCGCCTCCCAGCGCTTTCAAGAATCGACCTAAGTAGCAGGTTAGCCGTAACCGTAGCCCCGCAAACAGCTCATTTGCGCTTACCGTCCTTTTAAAGAGGTAAGTCGGTTGATCGAGAAGATGAGATAGAGGGGTTCCTCTTGCACATCATAGGGAAGGGTCGCCAAAATGCTGGCGATATAGCTGAGAAACTCCAACTCTAGCACCACTGCATCTTGGTGCATGAAGAGCGCATGCTTGGGCTCCGCTGCCATCAGGAAGTCCTCGAACCCGCTCAACAACTTTTTGAAAAATGAGTGTCTACTTGATCGTTGATTCCTGACGCAAAGGCCATAGAGGCGGCCCATGAAGCTGTATTCCTCCTGGTCCGCATGATCTGCCATCTTCACTTTCCTGCAAGAGAATGGCTTCAGTCCACCAGAAATACTCGCTCATACCCAGTCACGTACCAAGCTCCAAACACATCTCTCTGAAAAGTGAATGACAGCCTAATGCCCTCAAAAATAGGCTAGAGGAAGCTGCGGTCAGAGGCAATTAATGGCCAGGGTATATCTGTCGTCTTACCTGGAAGATCATGGAGGGATATTTCTCAGCCTGCTTCACTAGCGCTCTATGAGCTACTTCTCGATTCGAGGGAAGTCTGTCGGTAGCTACTGCAACTAGGTAAGGTATACAGGCCATGGGGCTGACTAAGCCTTGCCTCAAAATAGTTGCAATAAGCTCCGCAGCCTCTTTTCTCACTGTCCCATCCCCGGACAAAAGGAAGGATAGAAACGTAGGTAGGTGGATCTGGAGGACGCCTCCGATGACACTGGCGTCGGCATCCTGATCTCCTTTCACTTGTTCTGACTTCTGCTTTCTGCATAACAGTCAGTTTAGCCTCATCGACTCTTGGTACAAAGTAGTTGACAATCCTACCTCGCCCTTAGCTCTTCCTTTGCGGTTCCACTGCTTATGCGCTCTTCCTCGCACTTCAGGATGTCTACCAGACTGGCGCCGGCTAGTTAGATCTAGTGGGCATGCATAACAAAATATAATCCTACCTGATAAGAACCTGCTTCTGCACCTCCTTCCCCTTCTCTGCGAGTAATTCGGCAATAACTCCAGTTTGTTCAGCTTCTAGCAGAAATTTTGGGCTACGGGAGAAGAGAAAGCCCAAGCCTTGCACACCCTTAATAATGACAGGAGCACTGTATTTCCTCCTAACGTAACCAATTAGGAGCTCATAAAGTGTCTTGGTTATCTGAGGCCATAGGTGCATTAGTAAATCCTGGGCAACCGGCACTGAAGGCTAAACTTACCTCTCCCCGCACCAATGGGTAGGAGGAAGTGTCTCCTGCCTCCGATGATTGGGACATAGATTCCTCATCAGAAAATGCTTCATCCAGATCGAGATACTTTGACATCAGCCCAACGACGAAAATGGCTCGCTGGAGATTAGCCAAAACCTTTCCTGATTGGCCTGCAGGCATTCGAGAGAGATCCTCAAGCGTCGAGTACTTCACTAGGTACGCATGGAACTGTTTCAGAATGGCGAACCAAGCACTGTTTGACATGGATGGGCAACGCTGCCGATAGGAGCTATGTGTGACTAGAGAAGCTAAGCACTCCACGCATGGCTCCACCACACTTGGCGGACATCTGTAAAGGGTTGATTGAGCTTTAGGGAGGCACGCTGCAGGTCGAGGTTGGATGTCTTACCTGTAAATCAAATTCTTGAGATCCTTCTCCAAACACTCAATAACACGAACTTCAAGCCTCTCCTGCAGTGGTATCAAACGCTTCAACATTGAGGCAGTCGTTCTAGGATGTTCAGTTCTAAGACGAATGATTGGCATGGATAACATGGTGGGCGGGTCTACCTGAAAACCATTTGCTGCTCATTATGGGGCAGGTGAGCGCTCTCTTTTAGGTATATCATAAGGGTGTTGAAGTGAGGCAAAAGGATTCTTGCATTTGCGCGACAGAATACTTCGAGTGACTCAAGAATGTCCTTAACCTCATATTTCCCTTGCTGGTCGGCTGAAGAACGTTGAGTCTCTTCCAAGGTGAGAAGCTCCTTCACCAAGCTATTGGTGGCAGTTAGCTACTTTAGAGAAGAGACGGTCCCAAGCGTTAACTACGTACCCTGAGACGACATTAACGCAACCTTCCCGAATGACCTGTCGCTCCTTCAGCCGCTCCTTTTTCTGCCGCACGCCATCCTTTTGCTGATGGTCCTGAAGTAATCTCTCTAGAAGACCCAACAGCCAGCCAGCAGAGCCAACTCTGGACACCACTTCTACAATAGTCTTTGCCACATCGTAACCGCGGTCGTTAAGCTTTGATGGCTGCATTGAAGCTAGCGAGGGTTTGACTTCAGAGACTGCGGGAGTGCTATTAAAGTATGGAGTCTGAGGAACGCTAGGAGTTTCAGGGTACTCTCCGGGCGTCTGATCACCAACACCTTCCCTCTGACTCTTTGAACTCATAGGTGTTTGATGCGGAGTCGTCAACCCGCGACTCGGGGTTTGATAGCTCGCGGTGCCATCCTTAGCCAGAAAAGTACTTTCCTCAGAGCCGAACCAAAGTTCCTGTGGATGGGGGAGTTTAGAGCTTAGGCATAACATCGAGAAGGTTGTCTCTAGCGCCCACCTGGAATGTTTCTTCCACAAGCTCCTTTACGGATTCTTCTTCTGCTATCGCATTCAACCTAGCAACGAGACGAATAGATATGTCCGTTCTCCTGCTTGACTCTGGCTGGGTTTGAAGGATCCGTCTGGCCAGCTTTATCACTGCCTTTCGCACGCTAACTCCTTTGTCCAAGAGTCGATCAAAAATGAGGTCATAATAGCTATCCAGCTAGGGCATTAAAGAATGTCAGGCTTATCTCT
>FLMG01000016.1:62371-88303 GCA_900088475.1 Hyphochytrium catenoides
GGCAATATGGCTGTCCTACCAGTTCAGCCTGGCCGATTAGGTACTTCCCAACAAGATCCACCGCCGCTTGTCGGACAGAAATAGCCTCATCTTGGAAGCAGACCTTCACAGCTCTCCGCACAGTGTCGTTTCCCATGAGCAATGGATCCACGACGATAATGGAGTCTAACGCCTTCAAAACTCTGGCCCTGTACGTCGGTTGACTCTCTCCCAGCAACTGCATGAGATGTCCTGATTGAGAATGGTCATGTTAGACAAGTATATCAACCTTAATCCTGATCGACCGTACCTAACATTGTCTCGAAACCCCCACAGAGGTCGCCGGAAGTCAGTTCGAAGCGGTAAAGGGTACATAATGAATGGTAGCTGCAAAAGCGGAGCTAGGTTTAGTCTAGTTCTAGTCCAACTGTTTGGGTAGGGAGAATTCCACAGACTTTACCTTAGAACGATGCCACTCTCGTGTCCCAGTGTGGCTCGAGGCACAAAACACCCAGGCAGACTGACAGCAGAGCCTAATATTTGAATCCAGGTCGGAAGGGTCCGCGAGTCCTCGTCAATCGTCCGCTTCAGCCACATTGTCATGAGGTAAAGCTGAGCATCTCTCTCAGTAGAAGTTCGCTTGCTCAGCGTTTCTAGCAAATGCTGCCTTCGGGCCATGACCGCCAGCGTCTCCTATTAATGAAGGAGATTCCCGTGGAGATACGGAAGAAGTTCAGTTCATGGGTGTTTTTGGCGTTACAGTTAACGAGTCAGTTTTGGCTACCTCATCAGCTTCTGTCACGATTTCTTTAGTTGCTTTCTTTAACTGAGAGCATTGGAGCTTTAAACTCTGTAATAGGTGATATTAGATGTTAGGACAAATCAAATGAAGTTCGTAAATGTCACCTCTTGCTGTTCATCAAGTCGCTGCTGCAGGTCTGACTCTTCGCCGATGCCGTGACATCGCACATCACAGGTTAGTTCCCTGACACTAAGAGCCAAACGGTCAGATACAGCTTAATTGTTATATAGAGGCAGATGGCCTCGTACCTTGCGCAGATTCGACCTATAATGTCAAGAGCCATAAGTCCAAACGAGGACTCAACGATTCTCTCGGAGGTTTTTTGGTTCTTCTTTGTCGATAGAGTGGCCACGAGGGCACGACTTAGGACGACTAGGATGGATTCAGCAACTGGCCATTCAGGGTATCTCATGGCCTGTCTACATGTGAGCTATCGTCTTCGAAGTAGAGTGACTTCCGATAACATATGACCGACCTGGAGCAGATCCTCCACAAGTTGCGCCAGTGAAGCGCGATACGGTCCGCCTTCCTCCTTCTTGCTGCATCGCGCCAGTAATCCTTGAATGAATGTTTGGACCGTTGCCAATGCTTCGTTCTTACAACCTTCCACTGCCTCAACTAAAGCAGTTGGCCCTTCGACATTCTCCTCCCCTCTCCCTTGCCAGTGCTTAAGGGCATCAACGACTCCGATAGAACTCTGCATTAGCTGTAGGATGGCACCGGTCACCTATCAAGTAAATCAAAGGTTAAGAGAGCTCTGGAGAATGTACAAGCCAGGTTCTGTATCTACCATTTGAAGCTTCACAGAAGAGTCTCGTAGCTTGAAAGACTTCAAGCCCTTCTTGGAGGATGGCGTTTTGGCAATCAGGCCCAGTAGATCCTCCAGCATTAAACTTCTGTGGGTCTTATACTTCATAAAGACGACCCGTAATACTTCGATGGCGGCGAGCTGAAGGAGAATAGCGTCGTCGGAGCTCTCTAGCGAGAGCAAGGCCATTATGGAGGTCGTAAGCTCTAGGAGGACTTTATCGTCCAACTTTAGAACTTCTAAAAAGCTCTGCCATGCTTCCAAGAGGTCACAGACCGCAGGAATGCTTTTGGCCACTTCTCTTGAAAACCTCTTTGAGATATGGCTCTTGTTGTTTGCGCCGCCGCGCGATCCCTTTGAAGAAGAGCGCCGACTAGAGGATAAATTGTTTCGACCTCTGAGCTTCGCTTTTATTTCGCCTGAGCCCTCGCCTTCATCTCCAAATTCCATATCGGGAGTCGCCTCAGCCCCATCATAGTCATCTGGATCAATGGCCTGTTTCAGCTTTGCCCCAGCCCTTTCAGTAAACTAGAGGGAGGGTGGGAAGTTATAGACTTACAGGGTCCATGGCCGGCTGCAGCCATTTCGCCAGCACATGCTTCCACAGTGCGACACAATTTTCAATGACTTCGTCCATCAGTAGCCTGCGATCTATGTTCTCGGCCGACATGATCAGCAAGATCGCACTTGCTGACCGCATGCAAACGCCGATGTGCCTAGAGGGAATCCCTTTCCGACAGATGAATAGGACGGAGAGCGTTTGTGTAGCTTGTACAACAGCAGCGTACCTGCCTTAGCCCACTCATTATCTCCTGTGCCGAGTTCACCTAGCTTGAACGCATCAAGCGTCGTTCCTTCTTGTACCTATTACTTCAGTCAGAAAATCTTTGGATTGAGCTTGCAATGTACGGAACGGACCATCTTATCTAGTATGGTAATAAGGGCAGAGAACGTGTCCACGTTGACGGACGTCAAAAGCTTTTGCTTGTGGAGGAGTTGAAGCTCCTGTATTATCCTTTTGGAGTCATGGTCTGACAGTGCCATTACAGATTCGGCCCCCGTCGGCTCCTCATTATCGTCGTCAGCTATGCTCTGGTCGTACTGTTTGTGGTGTCCGATCTTAGCGTAGTTGCTGTTTTCAACATTCTGTGCCATTTTTTGCATACTTCGTGAGCTCAAAGAACCAGATTTCTACCCACTGTAATGATACCTCAATTATATGCTCAAAGTACTCGACAGCCTGAGCTAGAACCTTTTCTTGAGAAACGACGACCCCTTGCTGGCTCTTTGGAGGTTCTTGGACTGCTGGGCGGAACTTCTTTCCCTTATCTACACTCAGATGTTTCTTGTCCTTCTTCCGACTATCCTGATCCTTGTCTTGATCTCGTTTCCTTTTTGCGATTTTCGGGGTCTTAGTTGGAGTAACATCTGGCACAGGGCGCACTACTTCGATTGGAGCTCAGTCACGCGTTGGATGGCGGCTAAGGAGAGCACAATTTACCTGGAGCTGACGATACAGCAGCGTCCAGACTAAGAAAGCCTTCCTGCGCAAGCACTTGAACGATGGTGGGACTAGAAGTTCCTCTAGTAGTAGTGAGACAAGATGCCGACTTCTTGGCTCTCACTGCTCGTCTAGAATTAGGGCGTTAGGTCAATCAATGCCGATTTGCAAAACCAGTCTGAATGCTTACAGGTCTTTGCAATCGACCGCCCTTAGAAGAGTCCTAATCTCCGTTTGGGTAGCCGGCGATATGTTGGCCCAAGTGGGCCTGTGGGAGTCGGCAAGTATTGGAAGCCAAGAAATCTCATTTAACGCCTTCGTATTGCCCTTGATGATAGGCACCACCTCAGACGTTAAAGAGCTTGACAGAATGGACATGGCTCACGGCTCCGCAAGGTTTAGCGGGCGACCACCGGTATATGTATCATGAGAGCAACATAAGCTTGATAGCCAGAATGAA
Source organism: Hyphochytrium catenoides (assembly GCA_900088475.1). Classification (NCBI taxonomy): domain Eukaryota; class Hyphochytriomycetes; order Hyphochytriales; family Hyphochytriaceae; genus Hyphochytrium; species Hyphochytrium catenoides. The sequence continues at coordinate 65,922 of FLMG01000016.1, forward strand.
CAACTCTACAGAGTCACTGACTAGCCTGCATATTGCTATGGAACACCATCTCCAACCCGGGTCTGACCATCTTCCTGTCACGATACCGGAACCATCTATATCAAACAACGACTCGGCTTATAAACGGGATCGGCCACGGTTTGACGGCCCGTCGTTTCAATAATGAACAGATCCGAATTACGAAGCTTTGATGAAGACACAAATTCCGATAACGGCGTCGAAATTGCGTGTCAGCAGAGATAGTAATAAGCCCCAAAAGGTGGTGTGTTTTGCAGTAATAGTCGTATTACTACTGCCAGTCTAACTTGTATTCCTCTCTTCCCGCCAACCTTCTCCAAAGCTGATGAAGCTGAAAAGCAGAGAAGCCGCAGCAGCAGCGCCGCCTTCAATCTTCGTATGCTATTCATTTCACCAAATAGCAGCCGACGATCTGAGTTGCGCTCTAGCATCTATAACCAGATTTGTTACGGGCAAGGACCCTGTGCCGCCGTTCCGCTAATCGGTGCCCAGCTTTGGGCAGCGTAAATAGAATGACCTTACATGTAGCTCTTGGATGTAATAAGCACTAGCAGGCCACCCTATTCAAGGCGGTGAGCGGAGAAGCTGGACGGTACAGGATGCCGACCAAGAGAAGGCGAAATAGCAGCAAACATATAAAGCAAACAGAGGCCGAAGTTGAGAGTGAGAGAGCAAGTGCGAAGTCGAGGCTTCTGCTAAGGCTCCTGCCTCGTGTGGCAATCCTTGCCGTTATTATATACTTTTACCTTCTGACCCTTCACAATGGGTTTGCATCGTTGGTTGCTTCTACGCAGTCAGTGAAGGCGGTCAGTCAGGACGTGACTGTAAGTTCATTAGCTACTCTGGAAGGCGTCAAGCGGGCAAGGGGCATTTTACTGATGGCAATGGAACAAAAGTGAGGAGACCCTAACTTTGAACTAATTTCTCCACTGCTTGATCTCACACTCTCTTTTTCAAGCTTCGCCTACTCCTTGTTACTATTCAGTGGCGCGTATCTCTTCAAGCAGACGTTCGCCATTCCTGGGTCAGCGTTGCTGAATGTGACAGCGGGGGCAATCCTCCCTATTTATTTGGCGTTGCCTCTCACTACATTTCTCACTGCCTTGGGTGCCAGCGCATGCTATACCGTCTCTAAGCTCCTGTTGCCTGCCGATTTAGTGCAAGAGGTAAGAATCTAAGTGACCGGGTGCAAAGTTCTATTTATTATAGTTCACTGTTGGTCTCAGGTGTCGGACACCATCCTTCCAGGCAAGCTGGTCGCCTACCGGTCAAGTGTGGTGCGGGCGAAAGCGAAGGGCGAGCTTTTCTTCTATTTGCTTTTCCTTCGCCTTTTCCCTCTTTCTCCGAACTGGTTCAACAACATCGTGTCTCCCTGGATCGGGATCGAGCTGCCCCTATTCTTTACCAGTGTCCTACTAGGCCTGGCGCCATACAACTTCATCACCTGTCAAGCTGGCGGTATCATCTCTGAACTTCAGTCTCCGTCTGAGATTCTCTCTACCAAAGTGCTGATTGCATTGGCCTCCATTGCCTTAGCTGCTTTAATCCCAATCTATGTGAAGTCCAGGGCTAGATCTACGGTGCTGGAAGCTGAGCAGGAAAGTCGTGCCAAACCGTTCGGCATGTAATGCCTTCAATAAATTATGCTGCCACGCCGTTGAAGGGCTAGCGTACGCGCGGTGACGGCTTGATCTGCTTCGGTGATGTAGTACTCAACCCGGTCCTGACCTTCTCCATCAGAGTAGCTCGAGAGAGCGAATACTTAAACTGAACTATCGCAGCGGTGACGTTGTCCCTTGTCTTCAGCTTATCCACAGCGTGGTGGATGAGATCTTGGCAACTCTGTTGGATGTTGGTCGTAAAGTGCGGTGAGTTCCTTACAAAGTCTACGACTGCTTGGCTGGTCATTACGTCGAAGAGACCATCACACGCTAGTACCATAAACTCATCATCTGAGCGAAGGTCCAGCACCATCACCTCTGGCTCAGCAATGAGTATTTGCTGACCGGGACCAAACCTTCCGCTTGGCGCAGGTTCTTTGAGTTGGAAATCCCCGAAGGCCCTTGTAACCGCAAGCTGGCCCATCAGTCTGTTCTGCAAAATAACCCCACCAAGCTTCCGCACTCTATCGGCCTCATCTGACCGAGATGCTTTTTGATCGTGGGAGAGATTAGTGGCGTGCCCTCCACGAGACAATACGCAGCGGGAATCGCCTACGTTGCTAACGTACATGCGTCTACCAAGGATGAGAGCTGTAATTGCAGTACTTCCGCATAGTCGACTATCTTTGGTGAGCTCAGCCTTCTGAGCCAAGTATCTATCCGTTGTGACGAATGTCTCATGCAATGCACTGATGATGATGTTGTCTATAACGGACGTTGATGTTGCGTTGTTCAGTTCGTGGCATCGTGAAGCTAATGCTGTCGCGACATTGACATGAAGGTGGGCGCGGAGCTGGTCCGAGATTGTATCTCCTCCGTGGCCGTCATAAATGGCAACCCACATACGGGGGTACAATGTCCTTTCTAGTAGCAAACCCGAGATGTTGAAATGTTGGATAGCAAGAGATCTATCTTCCATAGTCTTCCGTGAACCCTGCAGCTCGTTGACGGTGAATTCATAGGCAAGGACTTCAAACTTAGCCGCCTCTATAAAGCAGCTCTCACCAGGAATAATTCTCCGGCGGTCCCTGACCATTCTAAAGGTTTTGCTATCGTTTGTGATGTGCTGGAAGTAGTAGTTCCCATTCTTGAACTCAATAGTTCCATGCCAACCGGCAACCTCTTCGTCGCCGAACAGGATGATATCATTTTCGGGCTTTCTCCCCACCGTTGCTCCTTCGGGCGTGACAATCCACTTCTTGTTGGCGCTTCCTGGTTCTATATCCCTTTTGCTATCTGCCTCATGTTCGTGGCTAGCATCCTCCAAGCTCTTATCGCTCTGTTTGGCACTAACCTTAAAGCTTTCCTTTCGCCTAGAAGAGAGCCTGGCTACTACTGATCTCACTACATTGCCTCCAGTGTTGAGGGTGGATACTCGGCTAAAGTAACTTTCTTTTTGTTCTGCCGGCACGAGCTTCATTTTGAGTTTTGCCTTTGATGGATCAACTGTGAAGGCCACATCTGTCCGACCCAGTTTTAGAACATCGTTGTCTGAGATCATTAACGGCATTGAAGTCACACCATCCTCAGCTTTCGGCAGCTCAACAAAAGTCCTTGAACCATGCCTACCATCGAGAAAAAACGATTCCTGTATGAAATGGACACGGATGAGCTCCAAGCCATCAACTGACCCAGACTCCCAGTCATCAAGCGGTACTGCCATATAAGCACCACCACCCTTCAGCTTCACAATAGCACCTCCCCGCTCATCAAAGGTAAACCGGCGACAGTGGCCTCCATTGTTAAGTGCTTCCTCGCTCAGGACCTCTTTAAATGTGATCCGAGCGTAGCCAGGGTTGAGTTTGCGCGTCCGCCGTCTCAGGTTTCCCTGAGGGACCACCGTGGGGCGCCTTCCCGCTCCGGACTGCGCGGCCCCCATAGATGGCGCTAAGATGCAAAGCAAAGCTGAGATGAGCTCATCATCCCATCCTGCTTCGAAATGACATTGGCGCCAGCGCTGATGAGGTCACGAGTCCGGCGTGGGGAAGCAGCTTCGCCTGATACGAAAGCTTATCCCTTTGCTCCACCACCTCCATCGGGCAGACGTCTACTAGTAAAATAAGTCAACCCTGCAGCAACTGGGTGGGGCGCTATCAAGAGCCCCAATGGGAGCGCTCCGAGCTGCGTGAGCTGTCCGTCATCCTCCGTTCATCAACATCCTCCATTGAGCAATGATGAGAACCTTGATTTGGCAGCAGTTTCCGTTTCGCCTGCAAAATTATCTGTCAAAGGGACTACTACTCAATTGGAGCCCACTCCTTAATTGACAGTCAAGGTGCAAGGGTAAACTCTTCACAGTAGCTTGCGTGACTTTAGTTGCCAATTCTTCGCAGTCTTACCTCACACTTTGTGAAATATCGTCTGTCATGGTCGTTTCGGCCTCATTAGGACTTTTACTGTACTTACGTACTGGGGTTTTCCTAGCCTTATCGCCATACAGTACGTAAGTGCAGACTGCAGACAGAGACAAATAAAGCCACCAAATCGAGAAGGAATTGTCTGTCTCTGTCTGTACATCATGTGGTGTATCCATTGGACGAACATCAGATTCGTCGTACAACAAACACCCAAAAAGAAGCCGGAAATATTTCGAGCTTTCCGAATAAGAAGATAACACATCCTGATCCAGACGGCGTGAAGCCTAACAATGTAAGAAGAGAACGTGAAGCTTTCATATGTGAAGCTTTCTCGGCTCATCACTGCTTACTCGCTCTCTTGTGTGGCGACTGCACCGGCTACTTTTTCCTACAATAGCAAGTCGATGGTAGAGTTCTAATCTCTTCTTTGTTCTCACTGAGCGACACCACAAGCTCCAGAATCCTCAGCTCTCTGCTTCTCTGTGAGGCCTGAGGTCGCTCCAGCTGGGGAGCGGAGGTCGTTGCTCTAATAAGGTGCTCCAGGTACATAAGGATAGACTGGCACATCACCTCTAGCGAGACCATCGCCAGGTGATAAAAGGAGTGGATGAATGCGCCGTCAGCGCTCGCCAGCGGCCTGTGAGCCGTCTGAGTAGGGGTCTTAACGAGGCTGGCAACCAGCCCTCTCTAGTTGTAGCCCCATACCTGCTGCAACGAAGCCAGGACATCAGAGGTAGTCCACAACCAAGATGGCTTGGAGGTGACTTGAACGACGATGAAGCAACTTATCTCTGCTTGGCTGCAGGGTAGCCTGTACGTATACTGACCAGTTGCCGCATAGCTGCACGCCGTTGTTGCCAAAGGCCCCCTACTCCTAATGGCACGGTGGGGTGTTATTGTCCTTCTGCTTGTGGGTGCTCTCTCTCAGATCTGTACTTCGTATGGCTCCCGGTTCTCACTTAGCGAGCTCGCGGACTTCAAGAGCGAAGCTCGCGGCATGTTCTATCATGCGTACAACAGCTACAAGGAGCATGCATTTCCTTGGGACGAGCTCAGGCCGCTGTCCTGCCGAGAGAGAAGGTGGGACAAGAGAGAGCGAGGCCACATGGACGACTCGCTGGGAGGGTTCTCTCTCACACTCATTGACTCCTTACCTTCTCTCGCGGTTCTTGCTGACAAGAAGGAGTTTAGCTGGGCGGTCAATTGGGTGATAAACAATATCTCTTTCGATAGAGATGTCGAGGTCTCGGTTTTCGAAGTGACAATCCGAGTTTTGGGCGGCTTATTGTCTGCACACCAGCTGGCTATGGATCCGAGTTTGAAGCTAATGGACGATTATGATGGCGGTCTATTGAGACTAGCTCGGGATTTGGGAGAAAGACTTCTGCCTAGCTTTCAGACTCCTACTGGGATCCCTAAGCACAGAGTGAATCTAAAATATGGGATGATCCCAGGAGAAACAAATGAAGCTTGCACAGCGGGTGCCACAACCCTTCTTCTAGAGTTTGGTGTCCTTTCCCGACTGACCGGGAATCCCGATTTCGAGCGGGCAGCAGGACGAGCAGTAAAGGAGATCTGGAGCCGAAGGTCTCAGCATGATCTCGTGGGAGGATCCATTGATACAGCTACGGGTAACTGGCTAAACACAGCTACAACCATTGGAGCGGGCATCGATTCCTTCTATGAATATCTGCTGAAGAGCTACATTCTCTTTGGAGACAATGAGTGGTATGAGATGTTCAATTCCTCTTACCATGCTGTACAAAAGCACCTTAGATTAGGAGACTGGCATGTTCAGGTGGATATGCACGGAGGCAAGGAGTCCGTTCGCGCGTACCACGTTTCTTCCTTGCAGGCCTTTTGGCCAGGGCTGCAGGTGTTGGCTGGGGACATTCTTGGCGCGTCATTGACGCACAACAGTCTGCTCTCCCTTTGGAAACGATTCGACGGTCTTCCCGAACTTTATGACTTGCACAGCAAAGAGATTATTGATTGGGCAAAGGTCTATCCCCTTCGTCCAGAACTGCTGGAGAGCACCTACCACTTGTATGAAGCCACAAAGAATGACTTCTACGTTGAGGTAGCTGTAGACATGATGAAGACTATTATTTCGACCAGCAAAGTGCAGTGTGGTTACGCAGCCGTCCAAGACGTCCTGACGCGAAAGCTTGAGGATCGTATGGACAGCTTCTTCCTCTCTGAGACTGTCAAGTACCTCTATCTCATCTTCCATTCTGCGCTGGAGCATCTGGAGCATCAACAGTCACTCTCCACTAGCCTTTGGCCTTTGTCTTCAAGAGATGCATTCACTGGGCTGAATTCAGACACGTTGCGCCATCCGAACACAAGCAGGTCACCCTTGTCAAGACTGGTCTCAAAAGCGGTATTTACCACGGAAGGTCACATCTTGCTACCATCAGCTATACCCAGAGGATCTGATTGGCTGCATGGTAACACAAGCCAGGCGATGCCTTCTCCAGAACAAGAGTTGAAGAGGCAATGCCTACATGCAGACGGGCGTGTACAGGTATTCAAGGTGCTTTCCAGCTACTTTACCTAGTCTAGGCCTATCCTTGTATTTAATGTATTGTTCCATACTCGCCTTTGCTTTTGCCATATGTGTCCAGAAGCAACATCGTGGAATCTCTGCGAGCCGAAAGCAATATAAAAGACCAGAAGGACCGAAGAGGACGAAAGCCAAAGGAAGAAAAGGCAAAATTGGACCAGCTAAGGTCCATATCGCAATCATGCCTCCGAAGAATGACTTCATTCACAAAGTCTTTATGGACGACGGCGGCCGGCCGTCCTACGACTTTTCACAGAGACAACGACGTATGTTAGAGAGAGTAACCACCGAGGGCATCAACTCAGCTTTCGGGCCCCAATTTAGTGAGGGAAGAGAGGAACTGAGCGGTGTATTGGCCATTGTGGGAAGGCCGTCCCGTAGATCCGCCCTGGCATGTGACAAGGTGACAGAGGTATGAATCTCGATGTAGGGCATTCCTTAAGAGGTTCCTAACTGCTCCCGTAACTCTAGGATCTGAATGGCACCATTGCGTTGGTTCAGAGGGGTCACTGCACTTTTGTAATGAAGGCTAGGAACGTTCAGGAGGCTGGCGGCATAGGCCTTATCGTGGCAGATAATGGAGAGGGCGACTTTGAAGAAGGAAGCGTCCTTCAAGACGATGGTTCAGGTCACGACATAAGCATCCCGACTACTATGATCCCCTACAACAGTGCCCGAATGCTTAGGAAGAGGTTACAGAGAAGCGCACTTGCCGTCCATATCAGTATATGGAGCAAGCCATTCAAAAGCAGGCCAGAGTCAACTAAGCCTGCACAGCTACAGCTCGGAGCCATTGCAAGCGTGGGTTCGTTCCTGGCTTCGCTGCAGAACTTTCTGAATGCAGCTGAGAGTTCTTCAAAGGAGAGCTTAGTCGCGGAGGGGAAGCCAACAGAGACAGCTGTCGTAAATCCCCTATAATATTTATCGTAAGGCGTGCCATGGCATGCCTTGACCAAACCTCATGCTTTGCGGCTCCGATAGCTCAGTGCAAAGAATGTTCAGTAAAAGCAAAAGGGTCGACTTGCATTGTAGAAGCCCTCCCTCGTCTTTCTCATGATACATATCTGGTGGCCATTGTCATTCCAAAGCAGCGGTGGTTCTGCCTTCTATCTCTTGCCTTTATTGACCAAGGGCTGCTGGTCCTTGATCTCTCTTCCTGTCGAGGTAGTAGCTTGACAGTCATGCAGCCCCGGACTCGTCAAGCTTCTCCTCAACATCAATGACAAGCCGTCGTCTGGTCTCAGGATGGTGCAGAATGGAAACGCTGCTTTCAGAATGACGCTTTGCTGGTGATGGATACACTAGTTTCCTCAGTACGATTTTAATCTATCTTTTATAGGAGAAAAAATTTTAATTCTTCCTGAGGGTTAAACTACCCTCTGGCATGCAGCGCCATGAAGCTTTAGGCACAGCACGATCTCTTTTTATATATGTCACTTTCACTTTATTCGCTCTTTATTAAGATTTTTTTCTTTTATAGAGTTTTCAGAGCAACAAGTATTCTGATGGGCAACTCTGTAGGACAGAGCTGGATGACAGCAGGTCACTCACACTGATCACTGCCCTCGACCGAAAGCCGGAGCACACAGCATCCTTGTAGGGAAGGAGCTGCAAACCCGATAGATGGGCACCGACCAAGGAAGGAGATTGCCCTCTGCCTGCGCTTGAAAGCCCAAGGAAGAGCGAGGGAACGGAGCTACCGGTAGCGATGCAGTGCATGAGGAAACACCTTGACCTTATGGCTTCTTCCCTCGTTGGGCCGACGCACAAGCGAGGAAGAGGCACTTCCAATGGTGGCAGGGATAGAAGGCGGCGAATGAGAAGCCGAGCTGATGACAAAGCCCGCTCAAGGGACCATGCACTGGCTTCAGAAGAGTGGAGGGAGGTAAACAGGAGAGAGGTTTATGAGTGGCTTGGGGACGCGGTGCTGTCAGAGGTTGTGTGTCGCCTTCTCATTGAGGCATCAACCTGTAAGCACGGTAGACTGTCTATAAGGTACCCCTACTAGTCTCGACTATGGCTTCTACTCCTGCTTTCTACCACGGCTCTCGCTTTTCCCCGTGCTCAGTCGTCCTGCTCTTTCTTCCTCTCTTGGTCCTAGGTCGATACTGCCGGTCTCATACTTCAAGCTTCTACTAGAGCGAATCCTTGAAAATGACCACCTAGCTGACTCACTCTTCCACCTGCACAACGGACTTGCCATTGACCTAGAACTGCAGGGTCACTCCCAAAAAGTGAAGGTGCGCTAAGCTGTGGACCCGTATTGTTCCTCTTTCTTCCAGCGTCGCGCTTCTAATAGCCAATCTAGACCTCACGAGCTTTTTGTCCTAGCAGTAGCCCTTCTAAGTACGATCCGCATCGCTTCTGTCTATCTTGCTTCAGCTCTCAGATGGGACAAATGTGCATTCTTATAGGATAGTCTGCCTTCTACACAGCCATTTTGTTCCTTGGGCATCACTTCATTATCTTTTTCCTTGGCAAACCTTTGTCTCCCCAGGCGGACTTGGTGGAAGCTACGGCCGGAAGACTAGCCCACCTATCTTACCTGCATCCACAGTCCTCACAATATTCAGCAGCCCTCGACGCCATTCTCTCTAGGGTCCTCCGAGCCCAGGAGAAGTTCTACTCCTCACTCTTGGACGCTGAGACGCTAGGAGACGGGCTTCTCAGTGTGGGCAGTGCCCTTTCTCCTCATGCACTCTCCGCATTAGACTCCTTCTGCTTATGTTGCGACTGTACGGAAGAGCCTCAACAAGAAGAAGAGGAAGGGCCAGTTGGGCTAGACGAGAGCAGTGATGTCGGCAAAGAGTTGCAGTCACTCAGAGGCAGGTTGAATACTTGCTTAAGAGCACATTGTGGGTCTTGTGTGAGACATGTGGACGAGACACCTGACTGCAAACTGACGGCTTTCTTATACCTCAAGCAGTATGGACTCAGTCTGAGCACAGGCAAGTGACTCTTTAGAGGTTGTCGCTTTTCTCGAAGCTCTATCTGTTCTGCCAATCTTCCTTCCCTTCTCTGTGCTACTCACCCTGTCGGCTATCGAATGTTTCGTTATAACTTGTCTTCTGGGTCTAAGTCGAACCATCTTCTTTGCTGGCCAGAAAGGATAAGTTCCTTCATCTTTGGCTCTCAAGGATCACAGATGACACCCGCTGTGCTCACTAAGACAAGGCAGCAACTTCTTTCTCTAAGTACATTAGAAACGGTGGCGACGATACTAGGTCTTGAAAGTCATCGATGGGCCATGAGGAATGAAAGTGAGCACGGTCGTGAGGAGGGGCTGCCGAACCCAGAAAGCTGCTCGGAGACCTCTCGGATAGCCTTCGGTCCCGATCTTCTCAGGGCAGGGTTGGCGTCCCTGCAACTCTCGGGACGCGGTGGCGATGTCGACACCATCTGCGCCTTGATTGCTTATATAGGACAGAACAACAAGCTTGACGCTACAACCTCTTCACTTTGTCTCTGGAAAGAAGAAGGATTTGCCCACTTCAGAGAGAATAAGTGGTTGAAGGGAAAACGGGGCTTCTCCTTTCTCTCCCCTCTAACGAAGTCTGCGGTGTGCAGCCTCCAGACCTTACAAGCAACCTTTGACTATTATGCAAACAATAAGGAGTTCCGTATGGGCGTCCTACGCTCTAGGGATTCGTCCCACCGTCCCTCTTGTCCAAATTGTGCCGATGAGATACGGAAGAGGACAGATACCGGGGACAGAGGCGATTGCCAACAGTCGAGCAAGAGTAAGGAGACGAGGAAGAGGAAGAGATCACTATCAGGTAACTAAGTTGGCCAGAAGGTCTGTTGCTTTTTGGCAGCTTTTCCTATTGCCTGTCCCTGTGCCTCCTGATCTGACTCAAACTTGCACCGGGGATGGTCAGGTTAGTTGTGTTAAGGTTTTTGCCGATGACTCTTGGCCTCAGTGACTATGTCGTCAAGCTAGACTAGTTATAGTCGCTCTTAAATCACCTGTTATGCAGACTCCAGCCGACACGGAAAAGGACAGACAGGGGATCATTTATTGAAGGCTTCACGGTTTTCAAGAATCCGAAAGCCAACGAGACAAGCCATGGTGCGAATGGCAGAAAGCGAGCTGCTGAGCTTCATAGAAACCTCGATCCTCTTGGCCCTGAAGGTGAATCGACCGCACCGTTCCGTGCATCTACTTTGACCTGACCAGCACATTACTTCCTTCTGGCCTCCGTATGTCCTGGACAGACTGTTCGGCAACAGGAGCAGATTGAGCCACAGGATCTTCTCCTCACACTTCGAGGTCTACCCGGGTTTCTGGACGACTATGAGAAACTTACCATCTCATCTGAGGGAACAGGGGACATGAAGATGATGATTCCCCTATCAGACCCCTTCTACCGTCTCTTGCTTCATGGGCTCTGCGAATTCCATGGCCTTCTCTCTTCAAGTACGTCCGTTGGATGTTGAAGTGGGCCGTAAGGCTGTCAGGAATGTCTCCTCCTTCGTTTGCCCCTTCCGTTTCGTTCCCTTCTTCTATCGTGCAGCGCTAATGCTGTCTCATCGCAGGTCTAGCAGAGGGTAACCCGGGAAAAGTGGTGGAGATCACACTGCCTAAGGCTATTGCGTCAGCTGACGGTGAACCCTTCAAAGACTTCATCTTAAGCTATGACGGAGCTTGTCATTAAACATAGGGGATTGGAGAGGCATGAACCAGGCTACCACGTGCTGAACTTTCATCACAGCTTTCATATAGAAGTAGCAGATTATATGTACATAATGTACCCTAATAATCAGCCTCAATGGGAGACAAGCAACTTATGCTTCTTATAGAATTAACCTTTGACACTACCAGGGCGGACTATCTCAATAGGGAGAGGAGGGTCTCTCACATAAGAACAAGCCCGGTCTACTTTCAGGCATAGTGCTTCTCCCTCTTAGGGGGTCTTTCCGAAGGAGATAATATGAGATTAAGGCACTATGTTCCACTTCATCAGGTGTAGGTTTCCTTAGGCCTTCCTCAGTGTAAGAGGCGAACAGAGGGAGCACAGGAAGATATTGATAAAGCGAAGGTTTCCCTTTCGTCCAGGCGGCTGCGAGAACAGCATTTATATTCTCTCCACACACTTCTTCATTGCTAAGCACAATCAGAACACACTCTCTGTGATGCAATAAGCCATAGCAAGCCCATAGCTTTTATTATGTGCGACAGGCATCAGAGGGTCAGGGGAAGTTGAGGAGGATGGGTACAAAGGCTTCAGTTTCTTTGAGGTCAGATCCTGCTGGTCAAGCACTCTCTCTCTCTCTTTACTTCTTGGAGGGCTTCTTTGCAGCGGTCTTGGCCTTAGGAGCATCCTTAGGCTTCTCTGCCTCCTTCTTAGGAGCATCCTTCTTGGGCTTGGTCTCCTTCTTGCCCTCTGCCGCCTGGTACTCAGCCTCACGCTGGAGGCGCTGAGCCTCAGCGCGAGCTGCACGGCGCTCGGTCTTGTTCTTAGCCCTGAAGGTTAATAGATAACAATAACGCAAGAACAAGACAGGCAATACACGAAGCAAAGTCAGCGGACTGCGTCTTAAGAGGACTGTAAAGTAGCGACGTACTTCTCCTTGCGGGCCTCAGCCTGCTCGTTGAGAGCCTTCTCACGTGCCTTCTCAGCCTTCATCTTATGGATGGTCTCCATAAGTACACGCTGTCACGGAGAAGGTTATTGGCATCACGTCTTTACCCTCCTCAGTAGTAAGTAAGACATTCTTACCTTGTTTCTGAACTGGTTACCCTTAACGGACATGTACAGCTGATGGTAAAGATGCTTGTCGATCTTCTTGGCATCACGGTACTTCCGGAGCAGACGGCGGAGAACACGCATACGCCTCATCCAGATAACCTAGTTAGATCACGGTCAGCACGAAGGTAAATTCTAAACTTATGTGGCTTCTAAAAAAAAAGAATATGGGGATAATGACAAGCAAGAAAGTGGAGGTTGTCGTCTGGTGTTTAGTAGAGGACTTCAGTGGATAGCTGAGGTTCTCTGTGGAGACAGAACCCGGTTGTCTGGCCGGCGCCAAGTAGCTTGGCGGTTCGTATAGGCGATGAAGAGGGCACTCTATCGTCACACTCTAGACCTTTCGGTCTAGAGCATTAAAAGCGCGCTTAAGGTTCATACGCCATCAATAGGAAGAGCATAGTGGAGCACAGCTTTTGCTAGTACGCGATTAGGGAAGAAGCTATTGGATAAAATTGCATGTTTACCTTGAAAGGAAGTCTGGCGTTGGCAGTACCGCGTCTCTTACCGACGCCAGTGTGACGGCCCTTGCGCTTGGCCTCATTTCTTCTGGTGAAGCGAGCGCGAGAGTGGATTACCGCAGGCTTGCGGATGACAAGACCATCCTATATGGGAGAAGAAACAAATAAGCTCCCTTGAACAAACATCTATGGGCACGCCTAGGAAATCCAAGCATCTGTGACAAGATGTACCTTGACCAGCTTGCGGATGTTCTGGCGAGAGTTTGCCAGAGCGATCTCGTTGACCTCATTAGGGTCCAACCAGATCTTTCGCTTACCGCACTTGAGTACGGAAGCTGCAAGACTGTAAAAGAAGAGGAAAGAATTAGCACTAATGGACAAGAAGCTCCTGTTCATAGCTGCTGAAGCCACTCATTAGCTCTTCCGGTAGGACGGGAGAGTACGCTAGTGCTTTCTAAACCGAAACGCTCTCGAACCTCACGAATCAAGCTCAACCAGTATTTCCCCTGCCCAACCGAGCTCCTTCACATCATTTAAGCTCCCCCGCCATCAAAGCTACCTACTTGGGGCCTTTCACAGTCTCCACTTACCGCTTCTGAAGCCTCAAAGACACCATGGTTCTCTCTGACCGGCCGTCGACCTACTAATAAAATCTTCCCTGAAGCTTCAGCAACAGCTTCGGAGGCTCCACCTGCGGCCTCAGAAAAAGCGCTGGCGGCGCGCGCTCGGCCATAGAACCACGGTCTTCAAAATAATAAGATGGCCTCACAAGGCGTTAAGACCATGTTTAGCGGCGTAGTAATAAGTAGAGGCGTGGGTTAGGGATAGTAATAACTGGTTTGCCAGAGAGAAGACGAAGACAGGTGTTGCTAGTAATAGGCGTCCCCGCCTACCACCAGTGATATTCCTCTGGGTCAATATACCTGTCAAATACAAAAATTTGAGTTTTGGCTATTTGACAATATAAGCAAAGTTCAGTACGAAAGGGGCAAACCTCAATTTTGCAACATAATTCACATTTCTTTTTTGCCATGCTAAGTGTGAATGTGTTTGCTACGGGGATTGTAAAGTCCCACGGCGCTGGAAGCCCAGTCATCACCCGTCTCAAGAAAGCTCTCAAGAAGTATCTTCGGCCGCAGGAGCTCCACCACACAGAGCGTGGCAGAGGCGATGACAGAGATCGCTAAGCAGGATCCTGAGCGTCTGAGTCTCCGTCTGGAGCCCAGTCAGTCAGTTGGACAGTGGCTTGCTTCATCGCAATCAACCTTTGGTGCTTGACAAATGAAGTTGAAGATTAGAGAAGAGGAGTTATGCTTGCCAGAGCTCGCACTTTCGCGACATGAGAACTCCGTCACCCTTGGACCAGCTATGGTCGCTATGTGATCCACACTTTGAGCTCGTTCTTTAAGAGTGAGATATCAAGCCACGTCGTATACGCTTGCTATGCTGTAGAACCAATTCCATCGGTGTCTAGCTTCGAGGTCGGTGAAGCGGCCTCGTCACCAATGAGTAGAAGCAGATATCACATGTGTTGCAAATGCTATTGTCGGGCTTGTGTCCGGGGATGAAAGCCTCTAAAAGGAAGCGCATATCTGACAATCTCCTTTGAGACCCCACCGTTTCTTCCCACTCTCTTCCTATATCACCATCTCTATATCCACTCATCATTCATTGGAGAAAGTTGGATTGCTGATGACTTCCGGATTATGAGAGCTGCAGGACAGACGCAATAGCATTTTACTTTACATCACACTACAGCTTCTGCCTTCGTCACCGCCTGAAGGCGTCTCTTTCTCTATACTGGGCTCACTAGAATCACTATCCCGAGGCGGGCTGTTGTCTTGTCCAAGTCGTGGCGAACGTTGGCTGTCCTCACCTTTTTCTTCAACTAACAAGCAAACAAGGGTTATAAACTGTTGATAGTGATTGGATGAAAGGACCTCTAAGACATAGTAAACCTAAACACTTATTATCGAAAGGAAACTTGATTGATTGATGGAGAGGACCCCGGCGGAGTAGTGAACTAGACATGGCAAGGGCAATAATTGGTGAAAGCCATGCTTTCCGCCGCAGGACTGATCCTCATAAAGTCATACGAGTAAGCGGCTTAGGCTAGAAGTAAAGAGAACGTCTGGCATGCTTACCTTTGCTTGTGGGTCGCTCTTCATCTTCCATCTTGTCTCCTTCCTTTGACTGAGTTACAAGTTTTCTAAATCTCGCCAGTTCCTCCACTGATACGACCGTGGCGTTCCTTAGCGCCACTTTGACACCTGAAGCGCCGCTGACATTTGCTGCGTCTGTGTGTATCTGAAGTTTGAGTGGCTGGTAGGGCAGTCCACACGGGTAGACGATACTCTCCTTCATGTAAGTGGGCGCATTCTCCAACATGCCTAATACGGCTTGCATTCCCAGCTCCAAGAGAACAATTTCCTATGAATGTAGACATCATGGCAATCGAAGAGGGAGGGTCCATTGAAGGATCGAAAGGGAACATGAAGATGCGGAAAACATGGACAGAGAGAAAGAGGTCAACGAGGTTCCTGCTAGGTCGTAAATTCACGAGAAGCATAGGCTAGTTGGGGCACCTGAAGGTTGGGTCTCTCTGGAGCTCCCTTTGAGAATGCTAGGGGGAGAGGGTACTTGTCTGCTTTATGATCCGCATCGTCTGCCAAGTCCAGGTTAAGCCTGAGAAGCGTGTCGTGAGCGAAAGACACGTTACATGGAAGCCCAGTAGAAGCTAGGAGACTCACACTACCTCAGATAGGCATCGGTGGCTAGCTAGAATGAGTAATGTCACACTTAAAAGAGTTCAGCTCATAGAATAACCAGGATAGAGAGGAAGACCCCGCAGGTCAAGGGCTGCGCATGGTGTAGGAAGACTGATCGACCGTCCGCCCAAGGGCTAGCTTTCTTTTTCGTGGCCCGACCTGTCAATGAGCTCATGATCATCAAAGGGTATCATGGTCACTGTCTCAAATATAAGTGAGAGCTCTCTCTTGCTCCAGAAAGTCTGGCCAGGACCCAACGATAGATATTGTTGACAAAACTTCTTGTGGGTTGGCCAGTCTTGACGCTGTATATCATAGAAGGACGAGAGCAGACTGTAAGACAGTGACGAAGTATGACGCTAAAGAAAAGGGGACAAAAAAGCTATTGACAACGGAGCGACGGCGCAAAAGAAATCAACGCAATGACAGGCTAGGGGTTTCGATTGTGGGGGAGCCCCATGCTGTCACCTGAGCTTCTTGATCAACGTAGAAGACTGACTTGCACCGCGTACAGCGCTTAAGCTTCTCCTTAGTCTCCTGCATAGACTTCCGAGTGAAGTTGCACCTAGCATATTGGACACACAGGAAGAGGGACAGGTTGAGAGGGTTAATAGTCCCAGAACAAGAGGACCACATATCGAGATAGCAGGCGCATAAGACAAAGAGACGAGAGGTAGCCAAGAGATGACGATACGCGATACTACAATAAGGAGACCGATTGGCCGCCTATCATGTCAACATGAGTCACAAGACCAGCGTCCCAATCTCTCTTCCTTGATAAGAACTCATCTCTCCGTGCCTCTTACCTCTGAAGTAGTGGATCTTCCAGTCTTGCATTCTTTATGTCTCCTGGCAATACACGGTGTTCCAGATCTGCCTGGCAGAAGAAAAGACCAAGGCCCTTCCCTCCTCCTCCAGCACCTAGAACCGAGAGGAAATATCGTCCGGCGGGGATGACGGTCTGCTGCTCACCAGGTCTTCCAATCTAATGCGGGAAGCAAGCCCACGGAGTTGTAGCGACGAAGAAGGTGCCGAGATAGTCACGAAGGCAAAAGCCGAAAATCAGCGCTTAGAAAGACGCTTGTCGTACTTAGGCGGAAAGACAAATGTGCTAACTGAAGACGTGTTGTTGGACAAGAAATAAATGACTCATAGAGAAAGGAAAAGCGAGCTTGACCAAGCAAGTATCACCTGCATCTCGTCAATAACTTCCATTTCTATGCCCTGGCGTTCAAGCAGCTGTTTCCAAGGCTCGCGCTGGCGATATCTTGCGGCCGTACTGTACAATGCCTTCACGACGTGGACGTTACGGTCTGACGGCACCATCAGCCCTAGGCAATTAGAGAAAAAGCGGGAGAACAATTAGGTGCGCTGAAGGAACCAACAAGAGAATCAGCGCACCGCAATTTCCTTGGCTCGGGGAGACGGTCACGACTCAACAGCGAGATGAGAAACTAACGCGAGGGAAAGGAAAAATGAAAGCACAGGACAAGTGAGAGTGGAGGCTAGCCCACCTGGTCGCTCGCCAATCTCACTGCTAGCTGCTATGTCCTTCTTGACAAGGTACTCCGAAAACTGTCTGCGGTCAAGGGGAAGGCATTTACACCCAAGGAATGGGGCCACGCAGTCGTCTCCAAGAGCTTTTTCTCTCTCGTGGGCGCTATGTGCTCTCTCTCTTTCTCCTTCTTGCTCCGTTTATCTTTACTTCCCTCCAGTTTGGCTCTTATGTCGGTCTCTCTTAAGGTGCTGTCCTTGTTTGCTCACCTAACATGCTCATCTATTCCTTCGGACTCTGAAAGCTTCGAGACCTCGATACCTATCGCGGCCAGACTCTTAGAGAGAGCGCCAACATAGGCAGGATCTGGAAACACAACTTTATCGGGTCGATGCTGAGGAATCCCCTGTCAAAGACTGTTAGCTAGGCAGGAGACCAATGAAGCCCATTCACAAGGAAGACCGCCATAGCGGCTTGAAGGATACCAGAGAGATCCACAAACAATGGACACTGATCATCCTTAGCGTTGGTATAAAGAGTTTTGCACAGACTAAAGCAGCCGCAAAGAGACAAGTGTTCAGAGCAACCCGATGAGAGAGAGTAAAGACAGAGACTCTCGAATTAATTACCTCGGGCGGCTTCTCCATCGCCCGTATAATTTGATGGAGAACTTGCTTTTCATCGGGAGATGTCTCAGGAGGGTCGCACACGTGCCTTGTAAGGACCTAGAGTGCATGTTACGAACGCACAGTTTACACGGAGGACGTCAAGACTCGATGAATCCGGCCCAACCAGTGAAGGCGCCGCTAGGCAATAGAGTACTACCTGTCCCATAGGGTAGAGATTGTTTACAAAGATGCAGAAGGGCCGAACAGGCACTGCATCCGGCCCCTCAGGCGCTCCGAAGCTGGCTGCCGACCAAACTCTTAGCTTGCGGACGACGACTTGCCAGATCTCGTTCTTTGTCTGTGGCAAGCGTCGTAACTTCTCCTTCAGCTCCGGTGCTAGGTGGTTTACATCCTGGATCTCCACTGACGGATAGAGAAAGGGCCCATCGATAATGTCAGAAGTGGTTACATGATAGACAAACGGGATGCAAAGGGTAACGTGCAACAGGTGAAAACAATAGTAGGAGAAAAACAGGAGCAGGCAAGGTTGGCCGGTGAGGTATCTGGAGGTCAGCAGAGTGGGCTGCAAGCCCCACGTCCTCCTACTTAAGCGGCAGTTCTCTCTCCCAGCCTTCCCACTACCTGCGCCTCCTATTTGTCATTGAGGCAATCCTATCTTACCATCCACAATAGGTCACCCCTCTCCTCGCCTCCTAGCTGAGCACCCTTCTCTCTTCATATCACCAACCTCACCTTTCTCATGTCCGAGCTCATACGTGGTCGGCTTGCGCGCAATGATTTTCTCCCGCTCCTCGTCGCTATCCTAAGAGAACATGTAACGGTAAATGCACAAGGCAAGCTGCTGATGTGCCTGCTATGTCTCTCTCTCCACCAAGCCTTACCCAGAGGATTCTGATGTCTATCCTTCTCTGCACCTTACTCTCTGGTACCGCCTTTTGCGGTCTCCCTCGTAGGTGGGGAGACCTCTCACTTGCCTCTTCCCTTGTCCCTTTGTGGTACCTTCTCTTCCCCTTCTACCTGTCAGGCTCAATACTAGCTCATGGACTCAGATCCCGACCCAGTTCTCACGCCATTTCTTGTTTCCAGAGCAAGCATTCTCATGCTTAGTCCCTCAAATTTTCCTGCCAACTCACATCAAAATTATCCCACTTCTTATACTTCTGCGTCAGGGAGTTCTGCGCCATCGTCTCCCCCAGCACCTAGAAAAGAAGGACGGTCCCAAGGACTCTGTGGCGTCACCAAGAGAAAGTTGCTTGAGAAGCGCTGCTTCCTTCGGTGTGAGATCTCCCCTTTCACTCTCCTCTGCTGTGCTCCCTGGGCGCTTCCTTCTCTCTGCCGTGCTCCCTGGGCACTTCCTTCGTTAGCTATCTCTGTACCGCTGCACTGCCGCTAGGAAAATGACGGAGGAACGGGAGGAGGAAGGGCGAAACGCCGCCGGGCCTAGACTGAAGATGCATCAGAAGCAGCGGCACTAAGTTCCTTCGTTGTGTGTCTTTCTCCAGGCTACTCAATGCTTCTCAATCTCATTCTGTCTGAAGTGTTTCTCCTCATGTTGCTTCTGGTACAATCTTATCTCTCGCTTTCTCTCTTTTGGTTGGTTCTTCACTCTGTCTCGGCTCCTGCTTGTCTACTTCCTTATGAACCTTTTTCTCAACTTTCAGAATCACATAACCCTGCGTCCAGCCTCAGTTATCAAAGAGTAGATTATCCTAAGAATCTGTTTCTTAGTCTTTTGAATCAGGCTGACAACCGTTTTATCGCTTTCTAGTGTCTTGCTCCTTGGTCTTCTTCCTCCTCCTCCTCCTCCTTGGCGCTGCTGCTGCTGCTGCTGCCGCTGAGACTTTCCTCATTGGTTCTCTCTCTCTCTTCTCTCTCTCTCTCTCTCTCTCTCTCTCTCCTCTCTCTCTCTCTCTTTCTCTCTCTCTCCCTCTATCGTTCTACTGTCACCCGCAAGCCCTCTCCCAGATTTCCTCTGTAGTGTCTCTTCTAAACCTTTTCTGCCTGATGACTCTCTCTTCTCTCTCTGTCTCTCTCTCTCGCTCGCTCTCTCTCTCTCGCTCTCGCTCTCTCTCTCTCGCTCGCTCTCGCTCTCTCTCTCGCTCTCTCTCGCTCTCTCTCGCTCTATCGTTCTACTGTCACCCGCAAGCCCTCTCCCAGATTTCCTCTGTAGTGTCTCTTCTAAACCTTCTCTGCCTGATGACTCTCTCTTCTCTCTCTGTCTCTCTCTCTCGCTCGCTCTCTCTCTCTCGCTCTCGCTCTCTCTCTCGCTCTCTCTCGCTCGCTCTCGCTCTCTCTCTCGCTCGCTCTCGCTCTCTCTCTCGCTCTCTCTCGCTCTCTCTCGCTCTCTCGCTCTCTCGCTCTCTCGCTCTCGCTCTCTCTCTCGCTCTCGCTCTTTCTCTCGCTCTCGCTCTTTCTCGCTCTCTCTCTCTCGCTCTCTCCTTTTTTCCTTCTTTCCTTTCCTCTCCCTTGACCACTACCTCTTCTTCTAAGCTCTTCTTCGCCCTCCTCCCCGTCGTCTTTCTCCGTCCTTATTCTTCTCTGCCGCTTCAAAATCACTCTTTCTGATCGCCTTCTCTTTCACTTGTCCATCCTCCTAATCTTCTTCTTCCGCTTCCAACTTCCTTCTCCTCCCACCTGGGCACGCATGACCGTCTCTTTCTCCTTTTGTGACAACCCAGTCTCCTGTCTCCTCCAAGTAGCTGCCCGGTGGCTGCCCCCTTCTCTGTCTGTCTCTCTCTATGTCTGTCTGTCTCTCCCTGTGTCTGTCTGTCTGCGTGCCTCTCTTCTCGGTGTTGTTCGGTCTCTCTCTCTCCGCTTTCTCTCTCTCTCCGCTTTTTCTCTCTCTCTCTAAGCAAGGGATCCATCCCCATCATCCTGCCTCCTGTCCTACCTCCTCCTTGCTCATTTCCTCACCGCTATTTATTTGATGCTTCTTGTTTTCCTTAGTCTCTCGTGCTTGCCTGCCGCTTTTCCCTTCTAACCTCGCCAACAATGAACATCCAGAAGCGACCACGAAGTAGATCCCAGTCATGACTAAGAGCTTGTCAGAGAATAGCTTCGGCAGCTCGACCGTTCTCTATTTGTCTTCTTCTTCTGAGAGCCTGACACGATGACTGCTGAAGCTCAAGTGGAACCTTGTGGAGAGGGAGAGGACAAGGACGAGCCCTCTGTTCTTGCTCTTGCCGCAGGAGGAGGCGGTAGAGGAGAGGACAAGATGAGAGAAGAGGAAGAGATCTCCCGCCTCCTTCTGCGCATTGCCTCTTACATCGTTGCCCCAAAGCCAGACTGGGAGGAAAACAGGCTGGATCCTCTTCTCGCCGATGCTTCTCTGGCTGCTTCCTCTCTCCTTGCCTATGCGGAGAGCGTCTCGGGAGCGAGGACGATTGTAGAAAGGGGAGGCGCAGCTGCCCTGTTGCCTCTCCTCGGCGGGCATGGGAGAATCTTGGAGGAGGCCGCCATGAAGGTGTTGGCGACAGTGGCGGAGATGGCTGAAGATTGCGCTGCGGCGCTGCTGAGGTATAAGCTCCTCACCAGTCCGAGGTCCTTGTTCCATGCCTTTCCTATGTTTGCCTCTCTCTCGCTGCTCATCTCTTCTCCCTCTCTCTCTCTCTCTCCCACCTCTGTCTCTTTTAGCTCTCTCTCTCTCTCTCTTCCTTATCTCTTTCTCTCTTTCTGCCTCTTAGCTCTCTGTCTCTCTTTCTGCGCTGTCTTTTTGCACTTCCTCTAAGTCGTTCTTGTTCTCTAGGGCAGGAGCTCTTTCTCGAATCCTAACTATCTTAGAGGACCAGCTGGGTCTTGAGGAGCCAAAGCCAGAGAAAGTGCAAGAGTCTAAGCTCTCTCACAAGGTGAAAGTGAAGGTGACAAAGTCGTAAACTGAAGACAGAGAACACGCTATGGGGTCTAACTTCGTTCTCTCTCCCTCTCTCTCTCTCTCTCTCTCTCTCTCTCTCTTCTCTCTTTTTCTCCTCTGTCTCTCTCTTTTTCTCCTCTCTCTTTCTCCCTCCCTCTCCCCTCGCACCCATCCGTCCATCTATGGCTTCCAATGTGTTACTTGTTGCTCCCTCTCTCTCTAGCCCGGATGGCCGGAAAGCATCCATCTGCTGTCCAGTCTCCTGCGCTGGGCAACCTCATACGACGCGATGACTGAGAGCTGCGGCAGAATCTTAAGAGTAGCTCTAACCCTTTGTAAACCCACTTCTTCTCTCCCAGAAGGAGCTCTGGAGTTCAGAGGAAGGACAGCAACAGAAGAGGAGAGAGGTCTGTGCCTCTCGTTCTCTTCCTCTTGTCAGCGCTTCATCTCTCGTGCTCTGTTTCCTTCCTCTTGGCTCTTCGCTCGTGAACTTTGCTGATCCGTTCTGCAGCCTAGGAGAGCTGTGGGCGTTCAGCTTACCTCGCAGCTCTCTGTCTCTCTGCCACAGGCTCACTTTCTCATTCTCTCTCTGCACACTTTCTCTCTCTCTCACTTTTTCTCTCTTTCTGTCACAAACAACACTTTCTTCTTCTCTCTGTGTGTATATATAATGCCTGTTCTGGACTCACCGCCAGCTTTCTTTTCTCTCCTTGGCTGTTTCGTTTTTAGTCGTTGCTCCCGCTCTTCAAACTCTTCTTTACTTGTCCTCTTATGCCTTTCTTCGCTTGCTTGCAGATCAACTGGAGTGGCTCAATCTCTCTCTCTCTCTC
>FLMG01000032.1:0-38210 GCA_900088475.1 Hyphochytrium catenoides
TGGCGTCAGTCCGATCTATTCTTTAAGGAGGAAAAGGATATTCGAGCCCCTTGGGAAGGCCCGTCGCCTCGAATCCTGTTAGAGAAGGAGGTGTTCGCCCTTACCTGGACGAAAAATTTGATGGTTGTGGCCGACAGAGAGTGGAAGGTCTTCCTGCGCAACCGCGTTTTCGTCTTTATGGAGCTATTCTTAGTTGTTTTTGCTGGACTTCTGTACGGCATTGGCCCGTCGTCATTGTTGGGGTGCTCTTCCTTGGGCTGATGTTTGCCTCTATGGGACAGGCCTCTCAACTGGCAAACATGTTTGACCAACGGGAGGTGTTTTACAAGCAGCGGCAGATGAACATGATGCGCTCGAGCAACTACGTCTTTGCATGCATGTCAGTAACCCAGATTCCGATGGCCATGCTGAAGGCTCTAGTCTTTGGGAACATTCTCTATTGGCTAGTGGGCTTTCAAGCAGACGTGGCGTGCTATCTCTACTTTATAGCGATGCTGCTGGTGATGAATGTGACACTGTCACAGTACTTCTTTTTCATATCGTGCGCTTTTCCCAGCCTCACGGCTGCTATGCCTCTGGTGTTCCTGTCAATCCTACTCTTCGTCATGTTCAGTGGCTTTACCATGGCCAAGAACCTGGTACCGGATGGGTGGATCTGGATGTACTACCTGTCACCGATTCAGTGGAGCACTACAGGCCTTGTCTTAAGTCAGTACAAGTCTGAGGGAATGCAACTTTGTGAGCTGGACGGCATTGACTATTGTGCCGCCTTTCACGACTACGCAGGAAATGTCTTTCTGAGACGCATGGGCTTCCCGACAGACGCCAAACTGCGATGGATCGCCTTCATCGTTTTGCTGGGACTGTACCTCTTGTTCGGCACTTTAGCAACACTGGCTCTAGAGTATCTACGACACGCGCCACCCATCTCTCTTAGTGAGGACGCTGAAGGGCTGGAAGAGGCTGAGAAGCAGAAGCAGACCAAGCGCTTTGTGGTAGCTCCGCAAGTGACGCCTATAAGTTCTGCATTTAGCGCACCAAGCAAAAGCGGAACAACCCAAGACGCCAAGAGGACTGACGATATTATGATCAAGGAGGACGAGATAGACCCCAATAAACGGAACAGGCAGGCCATGTTTACGCCCGCGACGCTTAGCTTCAAGGACCTCTGGTACACTGTTAAGGTCAAGACTTCTGCCGGCCGTTTCTCGGAGGTGGATTTACTTAAGGGCGTGAGTGGGTGCATGAAGCCAGGCACAATGACAGCGCTTATGGGCTCAAGTGGAGCTGGAAAAACTACTCTGCTCGACGTCATCGCCTCACGTAAGACTTCCGGGATCATTCGGGGTGATATCTTGATAAACGGCATCCGAGCAGACAGCAAAACCATTCGAAGATGTACAGGTTATTGTGAGCAGACGGATATCCACGCCCCAACCATGACTATCCATGAAGCCCTCATCTTCAGTGCCAAGCTTCGGCAAGACAGGTATCTTCGACTTGAGGAAAAAATGCGCTCGGTGCAGGAAGCCATCGTACTGCTAGAGTTCCAGGATATCCTGGACTTTGAAGTACGCGCCCTCTCTCCTGAGCAGTCTAAGCGCCTTACCATTGGCGTTGAGCTGGTAGCAAACCCTGCTATATTGTTCTTGGATGAACCAACGAGTGGACTGGATGCCCGTGCTGCATTTACCATCATGAAAGGGGTCCGTAATGTTGCTTCAGCGAACCGGACGGTGGTCTGTACTATCCATCAGCCCAGCAGCAATGTCTTCTTCCTATTTGACAGTCTCTTACTGTTGCGCCGCGGAGGCTCAATGGTATACTTCGGGGCCATTGGAGAGAATGGAAGGTGCTTGATTGACTACCTTGAGGGAATCCCAGGGACTCCTAGCATAAAGCCTGGCTACAACCCTGCCACTTACATGCTCGAAGTAATTGGGGCAGGCGTGGGCGGTGGCGACAACTCTGGACGACCGGACTACGCGGTTGAATGGACCAAAAGTCCTGAGAAGCACGAACTGGATGAGGAGCTACGGAGAACTGAGTCCAGGTCATCAGCATCGACAGCAACTGGATCTTCTGGTCATGAAAGCTCCAAGAAGATCGAGATTAGGGTGAATGCAGCAGCTGCCCCTTCTACCCAGTTCATAGAGCTGTTGAAGAGATTCCTTCGCCTGCACTGGCGAAGTCCACAGTATCACTTGCCGCGCTTTTTCGTCTCCGCAATTTTTGCAGCCATCTTTGCAAGCCTGTACGGAGGAACGAACTATCGCAGCTATCAAGGCGCTCTGTCTGGCAATGGGATGATATATCTTACCTTTTACTTCCTTGCACTGACAATGTTCAACAGCGCTAAGCCTATCATCTATGCAGAAAGGGCCGCTTTCTATCGGGAGCAGGCATCACGGAGCTATTCCTCGTTCTACTGGTGGCTCTGTCTCTTCGTTACTGAGATCCCTGGATTGTTTGTCTACAACCTGGTCTACCTCGTGATCTTCTTCCCCAGCGTCGGATTTGTTGGGGTTGAGAACTTCTTCCTCTATTGGTTAACTCAGAGCCTCTTCTCTGTGGCGATGGTGGCCTTTGCGCAGTTACTCATCGGGATATTGCCCAATATTGCGGTTGCGGCCGTCTGTGGCACCTTGATTAACATGTTTTTGGGGACCTTTTCTGGCTTCAACCCACCAACAGAGAACATCCCTCGTTACCTGCGGTGGCTGATGACCATCATGCCCTCTCGCTATGCCTTTTCGGGCCTTGTTGCTGTCACATTGACCTATTGCTCTCCGGAAGGGGAAGGAGTTGGATGCTTGGAAGTATGTACAAAGGCGCAGATTGATGCCAAAGAGTGCGTGGCACAACCGCTTCTGATCGACGGACAGCTAACAATGGAATACAAGGTGCATCAACTGATGGAGGTCTCCTATGGAATCTATTACGCCGATAGGTTAGTCCTGCAACTGTTGCTTTGCTTGCAAGCTCGTCTCAGCTAGCGATGATTGCTTCTCTTTTTGTTTTTGACCAAAAAGCTAACAATTTCCTGTCAACAGGTATGTCTATGCTTGTTACTTGCTGATCTTTGTTGGAGCGTATGGCCTCGCAAGCGCCCTTGTCTATCGCTATATCAACTGGACCGTAAGGTAGCCTGTGGAGCCAAGACCTTACAAACATATAAGCAGGAAAGGATCTAAGCTAAGCAGTTCAGACTCAGTAGAGATTGACCGGTCGTAGTACACCAGCGAGGCAATGTAGACTCACAAAGGAAAGCATTGTCCGTCAGAAGGTCTAACTATGATATTAACAGACAAGCTCATCTTGCCGTCTATCCTTTTATCCTCGTGGTCTCTGACGGCGGTCAAGCAGAAGCCATAAAGTTGTGCATCTGGGGACCCGCCGTCTTCAGTATAGGGAAGGATAACAAATATTATTCGCCACAGAAAGAGTAAATGTAGTCTAACTTTTCGGTCCCGAGGTGCATGATCAGACCAATGACTCTAGTCTTTCGGGACTCGTGGTCACGAGCCTTATACTATTTCTCCTGCTGCTTCGGCTTTTCTTTTTTGAGTAATGAGGTGCAGGGCACGTTCTTCCAGCTCCGTTCCAAACTGCTACCACTACTTTCACCATCTTTCTATCCCTTTCATGCTGCGTAGCAATGAGTTAGTTTCGGGAAGAGGGTCTAGGGCATAATTGAGCAGCGCAATGCCCTGTCTTCCCCCGTTAAAATGACTGGATTAGACCCAAATAGACCAGCTGCTTTGGGAGAGGAAAGACATCGTCCCGGATTGAATCTTTGAATCAGAGGAGCGACCTGAGACCTTGTACGTGGTATACTTCTTCTTCGCTACTCAAGGGCTGGAACAACCGGTGATGATGATAGCAGAGAGAGGTCCGACACAGGAGGGCCATCTTCGGCACAACTTTTTCTATTGATCGCCTTGATCTCCCTCTGCAAAAGCCCAAGACTTCTTGAGTTTCCCGTAGACCTTGATCAGCTCCACCTTCATGACCAGCGTGGCCATAGCAGGTATTCGAGGGGGAAAGCCCATGGCACCATATCCCAACGCTGGCAGCACGAACCAGAGCGATAATTATGAAAGATTGGAAGGAGAGAAAAGAGAGAGGGGAAAAACCGAAGGTGGGAAGAGAGAGAGAGAGGGAGACGTGGAGTCGGAAGCAGTAAGCTGACAGTAAGTGCACCACGAAAAGCAACAACTTCGACCCAATGTCTCTGTAGGAAAAGGTAAGAACAAACACTCAAGAGAAGCACGCCTCTTGTTCGGGTTAAGGCTACCCGTTTACCTGGACTGCACCGAATCTTGGCTGTTTCTCCTTCTGTCATACGCAGAAGACCACGCTCAAAGCCTGGGATGGTGAAGGCCTCGCCCAGCTCAAGATCAAACGCTCTCCCTCTTTGCCGCGTAGACTCTATGACAGTTCCGTTCTCCAGCTGCGGCGGGAGGATGGACAGAGAAGACAAAGATAGACACTGAGATGGCAGACAGTGGCAGCTCAATAGAGCTATTAGGAAGCCTGTTCGGCAGTAAAAGAACGTGGGAAGAATGATGCTAAGTTTATCAAACAACAGTAGAGCTTGCAAGGAATGTGAAGATGAAGAATCGTTAGGCTGATAGCTAGGGCTGCATACACTGATCTCATAGTGGACTCGAATGTGATCTCCTTTGTTGACGAAGGTCTTTCCATCCCTAAAGCGGCAGGCCCGAGAGAAGATACGGAGTGCGAGGGAGGACCCAGTATTAGGGGATATTCAGCAAAGCAGCATTCTCTTGATGTACCACGAAGATCGTCATAGGAAAGGGGATGGATACCGAAGAGAAAGAGACTCAGAGACAGACAAAACGACTATCAGAAGAAGAATAGGATAAGCTCAGTAGCCCGTACCCTGGGTGTAGGGTGGTGACCTCGAGTCCTTCTATCTCTCTATAGCGCTCCTGTTTCACCACTTGAGCTTCTTTCTCTCTCTCATTTAAGAGGCGCAAGTCGTCTTGGAGCTGCTTTTCCCTCATTTCCTGCTGCCTTCGCTGAAGCTGTTGTTGCTTTTCAAACCGCTCTTTGGCAGCCAGCTCTGCCTGTTTCCACCACCTTTCCATAATGGGAAAGAGAGAGAGAAAACATATGAGAGAGAAATGATATGGTACAAAGAGAGATGGAACCCCTATTAGATTCATCTTTCTTTTTGTCATCTACGGCTTTTTATCACCAAGACCACAATAGACCCGGCCTACGTACTTTAGAGCGCTCTCGCCGAGGTTTTTGAGCACGTCTCCTATTCCCGACAATAGGCCCATTAGGATCGCCTTGCTCATTAGGGCAGCTAGGGCTAGGGGAGAGGTAGATGGTTAGGCGTGCGAAGAGGAGAGGAACGGAAAGATAGCAAGAAGAGACAGGTGTCAAGAGGCAAGAAGAGAAAGAGGGGTAGATCAAAGGAGTGCAGGGAAGAGAAAGAAGAGAGAGAGAGAGAGAGAGAGAGAGTGCAACAGAAACTAGAGAAGGAGTAAGTAGAATTTCAAAAAGAGCATTGGTCTTACCCCCACCGCTATTGGACTTCATGCTGATGATGATTCTCAGAAACTAGGGAAATAGGATGCGTCATGGCTCGTTCATATGGCTCCACTGGCTAGCCTCTTCTCATCATCTCATTGATTCTCTGACCCTAATAAGCCCTTCTTCCTCCCTACTCTATGCGCTCTCCCTTGCCTGACCTCGGTAAAGTCGATGCTTCCATTGCCGTCATCGTCTGCTTCGGCGATCATCTGCTTCAACTCCTCTTCTGAAGCCTTCAGGCCCATCATCTGGACCAGCTTGCTCAGCTCTGGGAGATCAATTTCTCCACTGCCATCTTCATCCAGCTGACCAAAGCGAGACACGACGATTAAAGATAGATATGGAAAAATAAGAGAGAGGGGAGAGAAAGAGAGGGATAGAAAGAGGACTGACCCCTAAGTGTGAAATAGAAAAACGGCCGCAAAGTGAAGCTAAGATAGGTAGGAGGAAGCATGGATAGAAGTAACAGACAACAGACCTAGGACGCACGAGGGGAGGAGACTTCGAGATGTTGCTGGAGGAAACAGAACGTTCTGCTAGAGAAATAAGCAGCAGCAGCTTGTTGTGCAAAGCGGATCTGGGATCAAACCTGCTTAAATTGCTTCTGTATATTCAGTGCCTCGTCAGGCTTCATCAACGCGAGCAGCTCCAGGCGTGGCTTGATCGCGTCATAGCTCGCCTCTACTTCTTGACAGAATCTGCTGAACTCAACCACACGACGGTTCTCCTCGAAGGATGTTGAGTCTAAGTAATAGCCATATCAGTGCATCGTAGAGGAGGTACGCGGTGGGGAACAGCGAGAGAGGTAAGCAACATCATAAAAGGGGTGATATAGTCTAAAGAGGCAAGAGAGACGATGTCAAAGAAGGAGGAAGAAGAGCATTTAGGGCTGAAGAGAGAGAAGAAAGAACGGCCAGGTAGACTGAACCCACCAAGCGCTGAAAATGTGTCCTCTTCGCAGAGAAGGAGGAGTGCAGCCTTAAGATCTGCGCCAGAGATATATCCCTTAGCTTTCCCGTCCATCTGATGACCCAAACGACAACGGATTTGAATGCAGCAACAATAATAATAGAAGAAAGCAATGAGATGGATGCACATCGGAGAGGAAGAAGAGTGACAAAGCCATGTACAGGTTAGTGACGGCAGAAGAAACAGAGAGAGACGCTGGAGAGAGGTGCGAGAAAAAGGATTGAAATGCAAAGTAAGAAACTCCTTGAGGAGAAGAGAAATGCGTTCGGATGGAGAATTCTGACAGGCCGACCTAACTGCCCGAACCAGCGGTGTAGAGACATGAACGACATAGCTAAGTGTTAGAGCAATTACCAGGGTAAAGAGTCCCTTGAGGAAAGCACGCTCCTCTGCCGGCATTTGGGAAGGACCTTGATTCACAAAGGACGTTAGTTGGATGATTAGAGAGTTTGCAGCAGCCCGGCGAACACTCCTGAGAATGGTCAGTCTTGTCGAACGCTCTAAGAAAGTAGAAGAACCATGCATCACATGCCAAGGGACCAAAGCCGAGACGAAGATTGAGGGAAAGAAAGAGGAGGGATGAAGAGAGACAAGCGAGAGAGGCCCCTGAAGCAGAAGTAATTGTAGTGATTGAACAATAGGAGCAAGCAAGCACTCTCGAAGCGGAAGGCCAAAAGTTGAGGGAAGAGAAGAGAAGTATGAGGTTTGAGGAGCAGACAGCTGTGATGTTGGCATGATCATGCTGTGTAGAGATAGACTGAGGCATGCAGAGAAGAGGATCGAGGGTGGCGCAGCGCAGAAGATCTGACGCCAGGGTTCAGGGCGGAGACAACCTGGGAAACCTTCCAAGACAGAGAGACTGACCTTTCTTTTGATTTCGCCGAAGGTTTTCCCATACAAGCACAATTTCTCCAAATGACAGCCCTCCATCTACTTCTCTTGGCCTTATCCTGAGCTCACTCTCAGCCTCGATGAGCTGGGAGAGAGAGCAGGGGCACTCCAGCCTCTGGAACAGCTCTATGACTTTATTCTCACTGAGATGGCCAGCCTTGAGGACGTCAAGGGTATCATACACTTCTCGGCAGCGCTGTAACATTGCCTTGTTCTTCACAAGATCCTCCTCTTCTTCATCTTCTTCCTCGAACTGAGGAGTCTCGCTTCTATCATGTCCCGCTTCTGGTTCTGTCTCGTCCTTGATATGATCCTCTTCCTCCTCCAATCCCACGACTCGTCCCTCCTCGTCCTGGCCTTCCTCCGCATGAGCGAGAGAGGCTGCCCTCTTCTCACTCTTGCTCTTGCTTTTTTCATTGTTCCGTTCGTCTGCTGAGCCTCTGGTGCTGCTGTGTGACCTTCTTGATTGAGAGCCACGTTCCGCGAGGCTGCTGACCCCCTTGGACACCTCATCACCCTCCTCGGCGCCTTCCTTCTCGCCCTTACTTGGCTCTTCTGATGGTCGGGGCATCGCTGTGGCTCCTCCTCCTGAAGAAGGAGAAGCAGTCTCTCCTCCTAAAGGGTGAGAAGAAGAGGAATGCACTGACTGCTTATCCTTTGCTGGAGGGCGCACATCTATAGACTCTGCCACTTGTTGTTCTTCGGCAGCTCCTTTTCGGTCCTCCTTCTCACTCTGGCTCACGATGGCCAGACTATCATCCGGTCTTTGAGCAGCGGAAGGAGAAGATAGCAACAAGGAGGAGGAGGAGGAGGAGGAGGAGGAAGGAGGTAGAGAAGAAGGAGGAGGAGGATGCCGAGGACGTCCTTTAGGATCCTGGTTCTCTCTATACTGCTGCGCTCGCATAAAGCTTTTGGGAGCTTCCCAGCTCGATACCCCTGTCCTCCTATTATAATAGTAGTATACGCCTTCGCGGACACCAAACAGTGTTAGCACAATGGATAGAGAGCAAAGGAAACAATTGAAGATGGAGGGCGAGACGACCAACAGGAGAGACGAACACGGTGAAGCTCGCTTTCGTGGCAGAGGAGGCAACGGAAGGAGAATGAGTTAGGAGGGTAGCAGCGAATCAAGGACCTATCCGCCTCAGTCTCGGAAGAAAGAGAGACAACCCGTTGGAAGCGAGAGACTAGTAGCTGTAACATGTTTAGGGATACGATGGCCAAATTGGATGCCCAGCGAGGGGCTCTCTTATACCTGAATCTTCATCAAAGGCCTGCTGATAGACCTCAGAGGACAAGGCAAAGAGCTGCTTCTTGGCAATGACACCCCTCCAGCGCGCTTGAATCTTCGTAGCTGCAGTCCGCCGCCAGGTATTATTCGCCTGGTCGGTACCGAGGCCAGTCGTCTCCATTCTTATCTCTCCCAGTGCTACTTATGCACGTACGGAAGGGTAAAACTGTCTCTTTGCTTTGTCACGTTTCGGGAAGAGAGCGCGCATCATGGTACTGGTTGCTTGGCGGCTTGTTGTTGACAAGAAGAGGAAGTGCTGGATAAAGAAAGACTGCGAACACTGTGATAATCTCCTTCTTCGTCGCTATGTCACGAACGAGAGGAGGAAGAGGGCCGAGAAACAAAGGATGTAAGACCCGCTTCCTTCCTCGGCACCTTGTCTTCCTCTTCTTCGTCCTCCTGTTTGCTCGTGGTCCTCCTTTGAGTCCACTGGCTACCGCCAGGGGCCTACCACCAACATCCAGGTCTTCTCTCTGCCTCTGTCTTTCGCTCTGTTTCTGTCGGTGGCGTCTCTGTGTCTGTCTGTCTTCCTTCCTTCTGTCTCTGGCTGCCTTCTTCCGTGTCCCGTCCGGTCTGCCCGTCTTCCTCCTTGTCTGGAACTCTGTGCGTCTGTCTGTCTCTCTGTGTTCTCTGTCTTGGTGTTTCTCTTCTCCTGTCTAGCTTTGCCTATATCTCTATCTCGCTCTGTCTCCTGTCATCCTCGGTGCATGATGTCAGATGGCCCCCACTAGGGAAGCGAAACGCTCAATTGAGCCGCTAACACCTAGAGGTGGATGGGCGTCCCAACATAAGCAAGGCGTATACCCATTTGTAGCCTCTTCAATGGTGTGGGTGGGTTGCAATAACTTTAGTATCAAAGACCATTTATGGATAACTAATCAGAGCTCGTCTGGTAGTTATCATATTCGTCCCGTAACTACTGTTTTAGCTGATCACCGGCCGCCCAGCAGCAGCAGCAGCAGCAGCGGCAGCAATGCCGCGAGGACGTGGTGAGCAGCAGTGAGCCATCAGCATCAGGGCGCTGTTGGTTCAAAGCTATCAATAGCAGAGGCTCTCGGTTTCGAGGCAGCTGGTCAGGCTGCCCTAGGCTTAGTGCTCCAGCCCTAAACACCCTCAAGAAAGCTCACTTACGACCGTCCCATCTAAGTGTGACCGACGTTGCACTCTTCTTTCTCTCTGATTGACCATAGAGACCGTTGCTGACGTGCTACAGGCTGCAGCTGTTGCTGACCGGATGACTTCGAGTGACCGCTACAAGGTCCATGCACTGCGAACCTTAGCTCCTCTGCCATCACGCAGTGGACACGTGCGATAATAGCCTCCCATAGACGGAAGAAGGAAGAGGACACTCTCTATAATGGCGAGTGCTTGTTTCCTCTTGCTAGGCCGCGTCAGCAGCGCATCACTTCAGAGCCTAGCAGTGCAAGAAGCAGCCAGAGACTACACCTCTCTCCATAACAAGAATCTGTCCTTCCAGCCGACAGACGGCAAAGAAGGCTGATGACAAAAGACAGCATGCCAACGCGAAAAAGGAGGCGGTCGCAAAGTGGCCAAAGACTTCCAAAGTTCCAAAGCACCGTTGAGAGTGCGCACTGGACCTGGTACTCTGACTGGCAGCAGCGGGCCTGGGAGACATTAGACTACCAATGCAGTTACTCCCGCCTTCCTCTCTCTCTGTTCTTCTCCGATCTCCTCCTCAAAGAACCAAGATTAGAGCCTTTAGATCTCAGCTTCTGGCACTGCGGCGACTTAGAGTTATTGCAGCTGCTGAGCCTCCGTGGGCTGAACAAGAATCGTGTCCGAAACATTATCTTCCACGGCTCGTTTACAACGTTATCCGACGCTGGCTTAGCACATCTCAGTAACTTCTCTAACCTACAGACTCTTCGCCTCCCATACTGCAGGCAGCTGACAGATGCAGCCATCATCTCTCTTCGGAATGTACTCTCTCATCTCACCCTCTTAGACCTCTCATATTTGTCGATAGGCGATGAAGGGTTAGAGTCCATAGCCCGGTACTGCCATCATCTTCGTCATCTAAATGTAAGCGGTACCGCCGTTAGTAGCCTCGGTCTGGGGAAATTAGCTGCCGGGCAGAAGAAATTTAACTCTCTGCAAAGTCTATCCCTCAAGTATTGCAAAGGACTGAGTGATGAGGGAGTGGCCGAGCTCTTCGAGGGTGGGAAATTTCATAGCTTGACAGAGCTGAGTCTGGCACACTGTCCTCAACTCTCCGACCTCAGCTTCATAAGCGTTCCACCCAGAGCATCGGCTTCTCTCTCCCCGCGCCTTGGAAGCCAGCGCATTCATCAGCTGGTGTCTCTGGAGCTTCAGGGTCTGACCATCAACAGCTTGGGCATCGAGCCGCTTCTTAGGGCTTGCAGGTAAGCACCTCTAGTAGGGCTTTTCCACTAAGATGGTTAGCTCCAGTCGTCATCTATTCATGCTTTCATCTTTCTGCCCCAGCACCATTTCCTCACAATAGTTTCTCCCTTCCGCAGTGCTCTCAATTTCCCGGTCTCCTGCGCTATCGCTTTGTCTCCCTTCTGTCCTACCGGCTTATCTCTCTCCTCCTCACACTCCCCGTCTGACTGGCACTCTGTTCCAAGGTCTCTGGTCCGATTAGATCTTTCATCCTGTCAAACTCTGGGAGACGAAGCACTGCACGCACTGGCTCAAGGCTGTGGAGCCCTAGAAGAATTTGATATCTCTAATAATGGGGAGATAACAGATGAAGGGTTTCTTTGCTTCCTCTCTCTGCCTTCATCTAAGACAGCGCTTAGAGTCTTGAACATCAGCTGCTGTTTTCTCTTAGGGGAGAAGTGCTTCACTGGACTGGGGCGCCACACTCCATCTCTTACTGAGATCTGCGCTCGAGGTCTGCCGCGGCTGAGTAACGCAGCCATTGAAGCTCTGACAGAAGGATGTAGACGGCTGGAGAAATGTGATATCGGAGGCGTACTTGAGGCGGTCGGAGGAAGCGCTTCAGCTTCCCTCTTGGAAGATGTGTATCTTTCAATGATTCCCGCTCGCTGTTCTCTCTTGCGCTCTGTCTCGTTCGACCTTATAAAGGTGAACCAAAGAACCATGACGAGCATAGCGAGACACCTTAGCTGTAAGTGTCTCTTGATTTGTGAGCTGCTTCACTGTCGTCAAACACACACGCACTCTCTCTGTCTCCCTGTCTTTCAGTCTCATCGGTTCGCCGTTCCTTGCTTTCCAACTATTCCGTGTCGCGCTGCTAGAACCCTGACCATCCTTGATGATTGCCCTTGGTGTTTTTCTAGGTCTCCAAGAACTCTCTCTTGCAGGGTGCTCACACGTGTTAGACTCTACGCTGCTGCTCCTAGTAAAGAACAGATCACTCCGGACAGAGAGTGACCCAGAGAAAGGGCATGTTGCTTGCTCTCTCTCTTCTCTCACGAAGGTGGATCTTTCTCGATGCAAGAAGCTTACGAATGACGCCATTTCCATCTTCGTCGGGGCTCTTCCGAACCTGCGCACGCTACTTCTCAACGGTTGTACTTCTCTTGGAGACAAGGCATTGGAGGCGATAGCTCGGTCATGTCCTCGCCTCACGGCCCTAGGCATCTCGCGATGCGTCGAGATCAGCGACGACGGCGTGCTTAAGCTCCTTCTGACTCTTCCGGGTCTGAAACATCTCAATCTCAGCCACTGCTGTCGCATTAGCAGTGTCTTGGTTGAAGGGCTACGGAAGCGCTTTCCTCCTCCTGGTAGCTTCAGAGCAGGTAGCCCTGTGTGCCCTCTGAAGACGCTGCAGCTCGCGGGAACAGGGGTTATGGCGTCAGACGTGGCTCTCCTGGCTCCTTCTCTTCCGTATGCAAAGATAGAGGTGGCCACTGGAGGCGGGGGCTCCGTGAGCGCGGGCTGCAAGGTTTGTCCCCTCTCCAAAGAGGAGAAAAGACAAAGTCAATTCCTACTCCTTCGCCTGAGAGAGAGCCAGGCAGCCAGAACTATTCAGTGTGGCTACCGATGGCATAGAACAAGGCTGCGGATAGAAATTAGACGTCTCAAGAGAGAGAAAGAGCGAAAGGAAGCGCAGGAGCTAGCGCTAAGAAGAGAGACAGCAGCCATCCTCTTTCAAAATATTTATAGAGGTTGGAGAGAGCGAAGAGCATTTCGTCTAGCAGTGATGGAAAAGCGAGCAAGAGACCACCAAAAGACCGTGGAAGCTAGCCTTCGCCTGGTAGAGCTCGCAAGTCGGCTGTGGATTCGGTGGAGACGACAGCGTGAACGGGTTCTGGCATTCGAAAGGGAGCAGTTGGCCCAAGAGGTTAGACGACAAGAGTTAGCAGCGAGAGTTATACAGGCGCAGTGGAGGAGAAAAGCCTTTCTCCTTCTCATTGAAAATTCCATGGCGGTTCTGAAGAGAGGGTTAGGAGGAATCATCGCCTCACGCCGCGAAGTAAAACTCCATGAACTAGCGCAGCGTAGAGACAGCGCCGCTATAATACACAGAGCTTTGGCGGCTTATCATGGAAGAAAGGAGAAGGAAAGAAAAGAAGAGAGAGTTAAGCGCTTCCTGCGCCTCCAAATCTCTAACAAGCGCTTGAAGAAGTCTCTTTACCGTTTCAACGTATCTGCGACGAAAGTTCAGAGAGCTTTCCTGGCTTATCGCTGCAGGAAGACGATAGACCTTAGAGTTGAGAGACGCAGGGCTGGCAGCGTCATCCAGAGAGCAATCAGAGCGCAGCAGGAGAGGAAGAAGACGGCACAGGAAGTTCAAAGAAGGAGGAAGAAGATTACCGCTTGCATTATTATCCAGCGGACTTTCAGGTGCAGGATATGGCTCCGCGCACTGAGAGAGAGAATCGAGAGTAAGAAGAGAAAGAGAGAAAGCGACGCTTCCAAAAGGCTGCAAGCGCTCTTCCGCGGCCATCGCACTCGTCAGGACTTCTACCTCCGCCGGGCTTATGCTCGCCGCACCGCAGCAGCTATAGCAGAAGAGAGAGAAAGGACTGTGAGGCGCGAAGAAGGAGCTAGAAGCATTCAGCGGTGGTTCCGCTCGACAAAGGAGCTGAAGAAGCTTCGCTGGGTGCTCCGCTACCGACGGGAGATGAGTGCAACAATGATCCAGCGCGTCTACAGAGGTTATCTGGCCCGTCGGTACGTTAAAGAGCTTCGAAGCTATTGGAACTACTGGGCCAGCAAGATCCAAGCGTTATACCGGAGAGGACAGGCACGAAAGAAGTTCCGCTCCCTCCTTAGAGAGGCAAGAGCGCAGCAGCGGGAAAAGGAAGGGCAGGAGAAGGCGGAGAAGCTCCAGAAGCTGCGCGAGGCAAAGATTCTGGCCTTGTTTGCGAGATCGGAGGAGAGAGCGGCGCGCCGTCTCCAGGTCATTTGGAGGGCAAGACAGATGGCTAAGAAGAACGACGAAACGCGAAGTACAAGCCTGCCCTCAGCCAAGCCAGGAGGAGAAAGAGATATGTCAGGCAAAGAAAGCGATCTCCTCTCCTTCAGCTTGCAGGGGCTTGCATTTGGAAAGACCCTTCTCTCCTCTGTCAAAGGTGCGATGAAGTCCCTGAGCCAGACAGCGAAGCCAAAAAGAGACAAGGAAGATATCAAGTCAGAGCGGGATGCTGTGCAGTACGCGCTTCTCTGCTGGCAGCTGAGGACCATGCCCATCAGTACGCCCCCCTCTCTTTCCTCTTTCCCAAGGAACCTTTCCCCAGCTTCTTAGCCAGCTTCTTAAGCATTGTGGCGCAATCCGCGTTCTGCATACATCTACATCCCGCGGTCTGCTAGTGTCTCTCGCTATCTCGTGCTGTGATGCTTTGGTCCTCTGCTAACTGTGGAGCGCTAGAAGCTCCCTGAAGACCCGCTCCTGCGGCTTCTGCCATCTTTCATTCTGCCTAAGAAATATGCCCGTCTTTCCCCGTTAACCACCTTACGCCTCGCATCATCCTCTCCTAACATGTTGATGTTCAGAGGGCATTCTGGCCCTAGCTGTGACCGTTGGAATGGAAGAGACGGAGCGCTTCAGGCGGCATCTTGCTATTGAAAAAGCCACGAATAGCTGGGTCCAGTACGAGAAGGACTTAGATACTGGGCCACGGAACAGACCAAAAGAGGCCATGGGAGTCTTCTTATGGCTCAAGTACGGCGCAGGTCCGCCGCTCTTTCTCAATTCTCTCTCTCGCCCCCGTCCTAATAGCCCGTACCTTGGTCAATAGGTCACATTTGGGGGATTTGAGACCCCAACATCAGCGCTGCATATTTGTTCCTCTGCCCGTCATCCCATTCTCCTCACTTTGTCTTTCTTTCTCTCTCTTCTCTGTCTCCTTCTTGTCTTCTCTCTTGTTTCGCCGCCCATCATCTTTTTCTGCTTTTGTCCTAATATCTTCCGCCTTGTTATTGCTATGGCGTCTCTCTCCCTCTCTTCCTCGTCGCCTCGAAACCTTTAATCATCCTATCTTTGTAGGCGGTACCCAGCTCTTCACAAGCATTCAATTCGTCCGAAGACCTCACGTTAAGCTTAAGAAGGAGGAGGCAGCGCGCATGGATGCTCTCACAGCCGCGGGCTTTAGAGTCATTCAGCACGAGAAGCTGCCTTGGGAGATCCACTGCCGCTCAGACGGAAGAATTCCGATCACTGATCTTCAGCTAGCCCTCACAGAAGAGGAAGAGGACCATCTAGTGGCTCTCTCGTATGTGCAGCCTGAAGGCCAAACGGAGCCTTTAGACGAAATCGGACTCCCATGCACGGTGTGGATCTACAGACTGACCTTTGAGAAGAGTTGGGCTTTGAAGAGACGAGAGACGGAGCTCCAGAAAAAGCCATACTTCTCTCCAGCGCTCTTGCAAGTTGTTGAGTCTGCTGCACTTACAGAGTTCCAGGTGGAGGAAGTTGTCGAGCTCTTCCACAAGCTAGATGCGGACGGGAGCGGTGCCATCTCAAAGGAAGAGTTCTTACACTATCTGGTGCGTGACACACGCTGTGTTCTCTCCGTCACTCCTGGCGAGGCCAATGTTTACGTCCTCTTGCCAATGCATTCACGTACAGAGCGTGCAAGCTCTTCACAGTTCATCTCACCGTCAGTCCACTTTCCCATGGGCCGGGTTCCTCACTCTAAGCTGTTAATTTGCAGGAGCTGAAGTCTTCTCCAATCATCGATGGCATCTTCGGGATCCTGGATGACGATGGAAACGCGTCTGTCGACTTGGTAGAGTTTGTCCGGGCGGTGCCTACCATCTGCATGCTTGGCCGCCAAGCGTTGCTGTCTCTCTGCTTCAACCTTCTCGACCTAAAGAAGAGGGGCTACATCGATATGGGTCAATTCGAGCAGCTGATGCTGATCCTCTGCGATGGAAACTCTGTCTTCACTGCCAAGCAGGTTGAGGAGACTAAGGCTTTCATAGAGTCGTTGGACCGGCAGAAGCTGGGGAAGTATCCATTTGAGACGGTACGTTGGATTAGCCCGTGTGTACATAGGAAAGGAATGGGATGAAGGGAGACAAGGAGGAGCGGACACTGGACTATATTGTTATTTCTGTGAACGTGGTGATTTCTTAGCTCTTGGACTCGTGCTATCACTTCTCTTGGGGCTCCCGCCTCTGAGGGACTCTTCCTCTTTAGTCCTTGGTCTGGATGCATCGCGGCACATGTACTCAGCACTGTTCTCCTTCATGAGTGCGCTCTTATGTCGCTGGCGCTGCCTCTCGTCTTCTTGACCTCTAACCGTGGTTCTTATGTCGTCCCTAGTTCAACAAAGTAGTCGAGAAAATTCCAGCCCTGTGCTTCCCTATCTTCAGAGTCCAGGTAAGACTACCTCGACTGGAAACTTCAGCCTGCAGCAGACTTTGAGGTTCACCCCCGCTGTCGTTCCCGCTGTAAGTGAACCTCACTGGCTGCCCCGTGTGCCATAGGAGGTGATGCGTAACAAACTGTTGGGTATGGAGTTCTGGACCAAGAAGCTCAAGCTCTTCGAGCAAGTGCGCAAAGATATGATCAAAACCATGGATGTCTTTGAGAAGACACCGCAAGATCACAGCGCACCGTAGTTTTCCCTCTCAAATACTACTCTTGGCCAAAGAGGAGACATTGCAAGAGTGGAAGGACCTGATGATATGAGGGAGGACATTCAGAGGTGCTTTAGTCTAATGTCCTAGGACAGGAGAAGAAGAGATCAAGTGCACAAGGGCTATTGTTGAAGAGAAGGCCCTCCTAGGACAGGAGAAGAAGAGATCAAATGCACAAGGGCTAGTGTTGAAGAGAAGGCCCTACAGAGATGTCTGCACTCACTCTAATCCTGCTGAGGTCACTAAAGATGACATCCAAGTAGCTGGCATCGGAAGCTTCCAAGATTGAGTGAGAGCGGAACACTATCAGCGCTGCAGCCGTTAGAGGAATGGGAAGCAATGACTGATAGCCTATCACTAAGTCCCATAGCGTCAGGACCTTACGCGAGATTAGTAACAGATAACCGCAAGCCTTAGGATGACAATATCTAACCTCTTCCACCTCCAAGAAGCCTGAGAAGGCCGAATGTATCCAGGGAAACGCAATGTCCAGGGGTTGAAGATCAATCTGTCCGCGTATGATCGGGAAAAGGGAGGAAGGACACAACTAGCATTTAAATGATCAAGTAGAAGAAGGATGACCCTGCTATTAGGCACACAATGTTGAGTTTACCTGAGAAAGGTGAAAGCACACGTCT
Organism: Hyphochytrium catenoides; assembly: GCA_900088475.1. Taxonomy (NCBI): domain Eukaryota; class Hyphochytriomycetes; order Hyphochytriales; family Hyphochytriaceae; genus Hyphochytrium; species Hyphochytrium catenoides. The sequence goes on from FLMG01000032.1 coordinate 17,398, forward strand.
GGTGCTAACCTAATCGTTCATTCAAAGACGAGCATCAGATGTCGCGCTGAAGCGAATTGAGGGACATAGGCAGACTTCAGGAAAGGGGAAGAGAGGGAGGGAAGAGTAGCTAGCTGGTTCGGTGGATAATTACCGGAGAAGGATCTCCTCGAAAGTCCTGCACAGGTAGTGGACTCCTTCCTCCCTCGATGACATAAAGCACAGCTTGCACCAGGCGCATGCAAACAGCTCTCGGAACGTCCAGTAGATCTCGGCCTCCTCCTCAAACAGGTAACACACTGGAGCGGCAAAGCGACAGAGACCACTGAACGGTATAACTCCGTTCTTTGGGATCGGTTCTATAAAGGGAATCCACGACGGAGAAAGGAGAGCAAGGAAGGGTTAAAGTCGTTCGTAAGCCTCGCTCAGGTCGCAAGGACAGCATCATATTTGTTTGCATTTCAACCTGCGCCATCCTCGTCATACAGCTGGGTCAGCGGCTCAACCTGATAATTGAAAGTGAGATCATGAAGGAGCCTGCTAGGTAGACTAAGCATATTCCAAAGAATGACGAGCCTCCTTGTACCGAAAGGAGCAAGCTCGAAGAGCTACGTAGACCGTGGCAAAGACAGAAAGAGAGGATGTGGAGCACGACTTGTAGCACTTTTACCTCTAAAAGCCCCTTCAGCTCCTTGTCCCTGGAGAAGGCAATCATGATCCTCTCAAGCGTCTCTTCAAAGGGAAAGTAGTTATCATCGTCCGCTAATTGCGTGGCATCCAAACAGTATCTTAGACAAAAGCAATGGTGAGGTCGTCCAATTAGCATGGGAGCAAAGGAAGACTTTCCTTACAGGTGATCTGTGACATACAGCGAGTTCTTTGCATCGACTAGGAGGCTATTATAGTGGCTTTGGCTCTCAGGTAACCCTGGAAGCTTGAGCGCAGCTATCCATAGCTAGCGGCGAGTAGTAGTCAGAGCAATTATCCCCATTGGCAAATAAGAGAGAGAATATAGCGTACCGCAGGCCGTCTGGATGGTGCCGCTCCACGTCGGAGTTCAGCTACATCTGTAGCACTTCGGGGGCATAATGGCGTTAGAAGACAATGACAAAACTGGTTTAGTGGAGCTCATAACGGGGGTTCCTCACCTTCCGTTGCTGCGTCCGCCAGCTTGCTTGAGCTCCTGTCAAATGGTAGATGTGAGAAGAGGGAAGATCTTATGGAGCTGAAGCATACTAGGGAAAACCGCCTAACGTGTCAAGGCAGAGTGCCATAGAGGACTACCAGGATGGCGTCATGCATAAGAAAGCGATTAGGAGCCAGTGAAGCGTTCAGGAGAGAGGTGATGTCTAACAATGACTAGCTATCTTTCTTGCCTGGAACAGCTCCCGCAGCTCAGTGAGAGATGGGCAAGCGATCATCACCTTGATCCTTCCTACATAGGGCGGAACAGGGTTCTCAGTTTGGAGAGACTACGACGTGGGCCGAAAGAGTTACCTAGCATGCCTGCATCTGCCAGCAGTTTGGAGTTCAGATTTGGCGACTGAACGCTGCTAATCGCTTCTAGGAAGTCCTCGCTGCCGATGATCAAGCGGAAGTCTTACGGCCAGGTAAACGTATAGTGTGTCTCAATAGGTACACTTACCTGTCGAAGAGCAGCTGGTCCGATGATGCCGCTGCTTCATCGTGGTCGAGTTTCTAGATAAGAAATAATCAGCGATGGCAGCAAGGCTATTGCGCCTAGTCCCTAGAGGAGTTCTTGTCCTCTTACCAGCAACTCCTGACCACTAGCAGCTTCATATAGAGGAATTGTCAAGCGCTGGCTGAGCACTTGTAGCTCCTCGTGAAGCTTGTCTACGTTCAAACACATCAGCACTGAACTCTGTTACGTTGCTACTTAGACTTTGTACCTTCCCATTCTATCTGTGCCTGTCGGATATAGTCCAACGGCTCTCCGACATCGTGCTTCTTTCTCAGATAGAACGCTTCAGCTGCAGCGGGGACTAGCTCTTTCTCCATGGCTGCCCACAATCAAGAGAGTAGGTCTACATATACGTTTTATAAAATAGACTAGTCTCTTCTGAACAAACTATACGCTAGCTTTTTGCCTGCATGTCTTCCCACGAAGACCTTTCTGGACATGGACAGCAGAAGCCGCCGCTGTTGGCTCTGACGGATTGCGACAATGCATTCTTGGCGCTTCACTTACTAGGTACTCCGGAGTAATAAATAAGTAAGCAGAGACTGCATCAAACTTCAAAACTCTTCAACATCGGCCGCTCCCGCCATCCGATAAGGACGTTAGCGGCTCTGTTAGAAAATTCCTTATAGTAGCTGAGCTCCGTAGGATACCTCTGCATTGATGATGATGACAATGCTCTTAATGAGCCTTGGTGCCTGTGGCCTGGGGCTGACCTCCGCGCGGCAGGGGCAAGAGCAGGAGAAGCGACAAGAGGTAATAATAAGAAGGAAGTAGTAGCGCCGGTTCAGACTCCGCCAGGAATCCATAGTGATCTAGCACAATGTACGGCACCAATGAATTCAGTCTTGAGATTCCTCCACAACCCACAGATAAGAGCAACAAAGTCCCAGCCGAGGCCATGCAAGTGTTACCGATGTTTCCGTCAGCCCTTCGTTATTGCCTCGTCTGCGGGGGGTCTTCGATGATTTGCAGAGGGTAGCTTCTTCCATGCCAATGAAAGGTGTGCTGGTGGGACCTAGTCTCCGTTCCAGCACCCTCTTCATCAGCAGAGAATTCAATGTGCTGACTGAGCTCTATTGCCAGATGCGACTTGACCAATCCTAGGCCTGTAAGACTGGGGTGCGAGTCGCACTGGTGGTACAGTCGGCCTGTAGTCATGGAAAGACAGAGCCTTTCCGGACTAAAGTGTTGCATCAGCGTCGCCCCATAGATAAGGTTGTCTCTGTCCAATGTATGGAAGACTATAGGTCGATCTGCAACCTGCTTAGTGAGGGCAGCACGTCAGGGATTGTGACAGAGACTGGAAGGCGTCTAGCTCCATCGTAGTACCTTGATAAAGTTCATCTCTTTACCGCAGGGTGAAGCGAAAGGGTAATCCATGTGCATTGAGGTCTGGTTGTGCCGTAAACGCTTCCAGAAGAAGTCTAGAAACTTGGGACTCTTGAGACTGGTTGCTATGTTCTTAGGGACAACATCTTCTAAGAAAAGGCGGCCCTAATACCATCAGTGCTTAGTGCTTGAGACCATCATCTGTGGCAAGCCGCACGCCGTTCCCTTACTTGAAGGTCAATATAGTAGAAATACTGCCGAAGCTTTGCTTGTTCATCATAGAATTCTGGACTGAAGAGCCCGATCAAGCTGGTCGAAATGCTGAGGAGAGGTCAAGGCTACTTACCTCTTGATGTCCTTTAACTGCCGGAGCTCCAGATATTTGTCTGCCTCGTCCTCTCTGGCCCAACCCTCGTCAATGGACATACCCAGAGAAGGCGTCGGTCTATAATTCCTTCTCTGAAATATCATCAGGCAGGGTGGGTACATTTGCCAAGTCCGCCTCAGGCCGGTAATAGTTCCAGCGGAGATCGTAGGGGCGCAGGATGATGCGAACACCTGTTTCCTACCTCCTGAGGGCGACAGAAGCCACATGAGAGGAAGATGCCTGTTGCGCTTCCACCGAGCGCGCCATCCCATCACTACTTCTGCTCTGGCACGCTTCATGAGAGCTTAGGAATTCTCTATTGTCTCCTCCCTGGCCTTTGTCCTTGCTAGCAATAGCTGCCTGCAAGAATTGAACGCCTATTAGGAAGACCTCTCTTTGACATCAACTGCCCACAGTTCATTCACATCATCGCCGCCAGATCTTGACTACTTTTCATCGCCAAACGGCCGCTAACGGCCTTACGTTGTGCTGTCAAGGATCTCCAGTCTAACGAGTTGGATGAACGCTTGTGTCATCAATCGAAGGCTCATTCTCGTCTTCACTGTCGACCTTGATCCGTCTGCTGATCTATCTACTGCTGCTGTGTGTGCAGCACTCGTCTGTTGCCCGTCTCTGGCACGTAAGGCTGAGCATTCAGGTATTGGAGCTCCGTATGGAAGCAATTCTGCTGTTATTGGGAAGCAACAGTTGTCGCTTGGGCCAGGCTTGACATAACCGACACCAAGCTCACTGCGGTCCCCGATCGTAGCCTTTGTTACCTTTGGTGGTGAGTCTACTACCGAGAGGACTCCTGCAGAAAAGCTACGTTGAGCTGCGCCGCATGGCGTCAACAGAGCCACAAGCTTCCCCAAGGGGACCAAGCGACAATGTGAATAGAAAGAAGAACGTCGTGGTAAGTGCTGGCAGCGCTAGCGTAGATGTACAAGTTCCCTTTACGTCACCACCACCCTGTGTGCAGGTGAGTCGACCCATTGTCTACGGATCGATCGCTTTCTTCTTGGGTCGGAAGGCAGATGAATATAACACTCACCGATGGAGCAGTAAGGCCGAGCACATATGTCGTTTGAATTTTTATCTGTGCCCTTACCGTGCTCTCAAGTCTTTGTCAGGGGTTTACATTGTGAAGATCTGTCTTACTTTGTCAAGAAAGTGGTCATTGGGCTTCATCCTAGCTTTCCAAACCCCGTCCGAGGTGAGACAAGACCCCCGTCCGATATTGAGTGTGTGCCTTTGACCAAACAGTGACTCCCAGTGATTGAGGAGCCTCCTTTTGAGATCACAGAGAGTGGCTGGGGAGAGTTTGAGGTGAGCATCACCATCCACTTTCAGGACCCAAGTGTTCCTGCGGTGCAGGTGATGCATCCCTTGCGTCTCTATCCTCCTGGTAACCAGCCTCCAAGTATGAAGAAGGTAACCCTTCTCAGGACCATCCCCTGCTGATCTGAGACTGACAAATACTGCTAGCCGGTTCTCCATGAATTCTATGACGAGCTGCTGTTCGTGGAGCCCAGCGAGTCATTCTATAAGAAACTTATTGGAGGTACGCTAAGTAAGGAAGTGTGATTATGGGGCGATTGGCATAACTGGAGGCGTCTGCGACAGGGCCAGAGAAGGAGGCACCACGGCATCCACATGCTGAATGGTTCACCAAGTTCTCAGAAGACGAAGATATGGAAAAACTCAAAGCCGCCCAAGGGTTCATTGACAAAGAGATACTCGGTATGCTAATCTGACGACATTACTCGGAATGCAACTCCTGGTGTCAATGCCTTGACTGATACTATCACCTTTATCTCTACGCTGTAGGACTGAGAGACCGTTTATTAGCTGCAGAGATGAAGCAGAAAAGTCTGAAAGAAGAGATTCAAGGTATCATAGAAACCAGAAAGGGCAAAGGTGGTGCGCACTAGCTCATATGGAGATATCTTGCGAGCAGAAGACTTTGGCACCTTCGGCTGATTCCTACGCTAGCAGCCCAAAGGAGCACTTTGCTTCGACCTGCGGTCGTTCTCAACCTTGAGGGTATTGTGGCAACGCCCATGGCGGCCCCATCAAAGGCTGAATCTCTGGCGTCATCTCTGCACCACCTTTGGTTCATTCTCCTCTGTACACTAGCACCCGGTGACCTATGTCTGGCTCGCCTTCTACCTTATGTACTGGCATATCTACCGATATTTTTATGAGGAAACATGGCAGTTTCGTCACCGCGCAGGCACAATAAGCCTTTAGGCCCGTGGGTCCAAATGCTGGGGGAAGACCACAATCGTTCGGGCGAGCTGTAAGGGTCGCACTAGTTATTCTCATTGCTGGACAAGCGCTTGATAGCAGGTTAAACGACTCTCTCAACACCTCATTCTAGGTCACTAGTGTCATTAATCTTCAAATCAAAAAAAGACATTGTGGCAGATCACTCGACGAGCTGCACAATTATTAAGGAGAGAGAGAGTTATTAGCTTGTAATAGAGGAACGGGCGGCCTCGACGAAGATGGTTCTCCAACTAACTCACACCACGCCATTGTGGAGGGTAATGCCTGACGAGAAGCTTGCACATCAAGATGAAGAGATGGCGCTTTGACCTCCAGACATTCGATCTCTGATGATCTCTAGTGTTCCTGCCTCTTGCCTTCCATCTGATGACTGATGATAAACCTACAGATGGTCGCAGCGCAGCCTCGCACCGATGGTTTATCTGGAAAGTGCGCCAATAGATCAAATCAGACGGAGCTCTCCAATTGATAACTACGTGTAACAAATACTAAACGGAACACCGGTTTTCTGTGGCTGAGACATTTACTCAACACCCACGTTATAAGCTCAGGTGGGGTCTAGCAGTGTAGAAGCCACCTACGTTATATCGGAGTTCCTTTCATTGGAAGCGATGGTAAGTGTTTCCTTACCAATCAGAAGCACCAAATGAAGAGTTTTTCTGTTCTGACGCTCCACAGCACTTTGGTGGGCCTGCGAGCAAGGCAGACGGAGATTTCTGCAGACCAGATTCCAGAGCTTCAGCTTCCACCGCTAACAGCGGCTTTCTGACGCTAAATATTTATTGGTTCGCTTTGTACGCAAGTGACCCGCCTTACTTTCCACAACCATGCCGCAGCATGAATATATGGAGCTTCATAAGAAGCGCCATGGTGTTCGCATGGACCATGCCGAGAGAATGTAAGCCCTAAACGATGCGAAACCCTCATGACTGCCCCGATATTCATGCTTCTCTTCTATCAGGCGTAAGAAGGAGGCACGTATGGCTCATAAGAGATCTGAATTTGCTCAGAAGGTCCATGGTCTTAGAGCAAAGTTGTACAATAAGCAACGCTTCAAGGAAAAGGCAGCTATGAAAAAGACGTACGTTCCTGTTCCGAGGCGGTTGCACAACTGGTCTCTTATTCTTGTTCTCTCGCTACAGCATCAACATGCATCAAGAGCGGACCAACAAGCATGGCAATGAAGATGTGATCCCAGACGGCGCCGTTCCCGCTTACTTGCTCGATAGAGAAGGTGTTTCCAGGGCAAAAGTTCTCAGTAATACTGTCAAGCAGAAGAGGAAGGAGAAGGCTGGCAAATGGGATGTACCTATCCCTAAGGTAGATCAAGTTATAGGGAGCAGCACTTACAAGCAGCACTAATACCTTCTGGTCGATGATGCAGGTACGGCCAATAGCGGATGATGAGATGTTCAAGGTTCTGCGCTCGGGCAAGCGGAAACAGAAGTCCTGGAAGAGGATGGTGACTAAGGCAACATTCGTTGGCGAGGGTTTTACTCGTAAACCACCCAAGTACGAGCGGTTCATCCGGCCCACGGGTCTGCGCTTCAAGAAGGCACATGTGACACATCCGGAGCTTCAGACGACCTTCCACCTCGACATGTTGGGCGTGAAGAAGAACCCACAATCACCTCTGTACACACAGCTAGGCGTGATTACTAAGGGAACCGTTATTGAAGTCAACGTCAGCGAGCTGGGTCTGGTAACAACCTCTGGCAAAGTCGTATGGGGCAAGTATGCGCAAGTAACCAACAACCCTGAGCTGGACGGGTGCATCAATGCGGTTCTGCTTGTTTAAGTGTGAACAGTTTGCCTCACAGCTATGTACATTATTGAGCCTGCGCCTTGCGGCAGGCCTGTAATTGGCCGCCTGGTGCATCTCATACCGTTACTTGATAAGAAGAGTCCAATATGCACTGGACGTTGTAGGACTCACTGTTCTACCTCAAGAGTGACTTCCATCTTCGTTCCTCCCACGCCCAATATATCGCCATTCTTTAGTGGCATAGGGACCTGCGCCTCCACTGTCTTGCTGTTGTCGGCGAGGAGCGGAAGGCAGGAGGGGGGTGGACAAGAGAGCCGGCAGTGAGTTATAGATTCCAAGCAGTTCACAAGTGCGGCAATCTATGAGGTTTCGGCCCCGCAGACAGCTTACCCGTTAATTGAAGAGCCGTTAGTGCTCCCCACATCGGTATAATAAACTTGGTTGTCCAGCATCTCGATCTGTCGGCACTAGGTGCTTAGTAACAAAAGCAAGAGAGATGCACCAACAGATGTAACACCTTCGAGTGAGCTGTGGAAACCTCAGGATCATCCTTCAGACTGAGGCCATGGGGGCCCTGGTACTTCTTGCCTGACGACCTTCCCACCAGGCATGCCACCTGTCGCAGGCACGGTTAGCTGTGGATCTATTTGGGAGCAATGGCAAAGAGACCTACCCCTTCTTCCAGCGCGAGCTCATATGTCTTTCCAGCGTAAATACCCGCCAACACCTGCAGGACCAGCTTTCCCTTTCTTATCACTGGCTCTGGATCACTCTTTGCACTGTCTGCATTCATCGAAACATAAATTCCTCGGTTAGCTCTGAAGAGCATGTAGTTTTTTCTCAGCCACACCGTCACTTGTCTTGCCAGCCTCTTCAATCTCCTTGATTCCTTGCTCAGCCTGGCTTCGCAAATCCTCTAGCGCCGATTGCCCTCGGTCCTGGATGAACTGACACGAAGGACATTAGACATAAAGGGGCGAGTATAAAGCAAGGTCTACGCTTGTAATACCTTGATGAGGACATCACACTGGCTTTGAAGATGACCTTCTAAGGTTAGATTGTCTGGTGCCATCTCAGTCAGACGGCAGGAAGCTCTACGACGGCGCACAGTCATGAACGGGAGCTCCTACCGGCGTCCAGGTTTTCCTTATTAGCATCCTCTAGTTTCCTTTGCTTCGATTCGTCCACAACCTTCACCTCATTGGACCTCTTTCGCGACTCCTGGAATAAAGCTTGCTTGGCGTCCAGCACATCACGCAGTTCTCCTTAGGTCATTTCTTACCTTCGCCACACGCGGCATCGTTGGGTACAATCCGTCGTTATAGCAGGCGCTTTCAGAGCACAGTGTGAAAGGCAACAGAGGAGCACTTATGGCTCTGTTACGATAGACTTATACCTGCGCTTAGCGCAACCCCTTGAGCCCTTGAGTCTACGAGCGCTGATGGCAATCAGAGCACATGATAGGGAGACTCTCTGGCGGTCTCACAGTCCAGACTCTGCTGATGATGGGAGGTTAGCATCTACTAGAGACCGCTCCGATTCTCTCTCCGCCCGGGTGCGCAACATGCGGGCAACTCTCAGACTTTTTGTATTTTCAACTTTGGTACCAAAGCCCTCACACCAAAATTGGGATAATCCGCTAACGCCGAGCCATCAGCCGCTACCGGCTAGCCAACCGCGGTTTTAGGGCAAAGATGGGCTTCTCATCACTCAGAAGGTGGTCCCTTGCGACCTTGCCTCCTCGGGGCCTCAGGGCTCATTCAGTGCCCAGGCCTGACCTTCTCCAACTCTTCTGCCGCCACATCATCTCACATCATCACTCGTTAGCTTCCCCCTCGTCACCCAGGTCAAGTGCTTTATACGACGTGGCTGCTTGGCTTTAGAAAGTATCCTCCTTTTCCTCTGATTGAGTCTTCGTTCGACAGCTGGTGTCCAGCTTGCGACGAAAGCGAAGGGAACGAGGTAGCGAGCCAATCTAGTAAGGGAGTTGTCGAAGAGCAGGAGAAATGTAAGGATGGTAGAGACGCGAAGTCCAGCGGCGTCACTTGAAGGGGAGACGGCAGCAGCCCAATGGCACAGCCGTCGTCAAGCCGTCGATCGCGGACCGACTAGAGCAGCTCCGCAGGAGCAGCAGCAGCAGTGCAAACAGGAACACCCTGACCGCGTACGAAGAAGCAAGAGTAATAAATAACTAATATCTATTTGACACATAAGAGTACAGGCATTGGGTCGCCTTATCTTCGTGGACGGCGTGCTCTGACAATCTTTCGCCCACCAGCGCCCTGCTGATTTGAAGAGGTGGTGCCGAGAGAGAGCGTGAGAGGAGTCGGAGCATTACCAGCAAAGGAGGATGTGGAGCCCATACTTGGCCCAGAGGCGCCGAAGGTGAAGGTAGAGGGCGGTGCGTTGCCTCCTCCAACAGATGCCTTACCAAACTCAAATACTCCACTGCCAGTACTAGATGGTCCTGGAGTGACTGCGGCTCCAGAGCCAAAGAAAGAAGGCTGACTGGGCGTTGAAGAAGGGATTGTCGGAGCTGGCTCAGGCATTAGACTGCTCTGGGATGCGTTAGGGATCTTATTACTTCCACCACCGAAGGTGAAAGCAGGAGCTGGGGTTTGCGGTGGCCGTGAATCAGCTTCTGCCACTTTTGGGGCGGTATCATTGACTGAGGATCCCTTCTTATCCGCTCCACCACGTTTGCTTGGTGACTCGGACTTGGAAAGAGAGTCAAAGGGAAAAAGGCGTAGCGGAGAATCAAAAGTGAGCACATTCTCAGCAACGCGAGAGTTCAGATTGAGGCCTACCTTCTGTTCATTAGTTTGCGGACCCGATAGCGTGATAGCGGTCGACTGGCTGGGGGGGTTTGCTAAAAAGCAGGAGTGCAGTGAGAGCCAGACCTCAGGCAGGTTACGAGCGGTAAATTACCTATCATAACAGAGGGTTCATCTCGAGAGTTGCTTACGCCTTGAGAGGGTTGAGCTCCTGCGTCCTATGCGTTGACAACAAATTAGAACAGGAACATCGTAGCAGCACCATGCTTTCTAGAGAATGCTCGGGCCAACTTGGGACAGACCTTGCGCATTGAGCACCGTTCATCCATTGCCTTTAGGAAGTTGTGTACCATTTGGTCTGCGGCTTTGGTTCGCAAGAGCAGCACCGTTGTTGCGGATGGACCCTGATAACGCTGGGTACCGGCCAGTTAGCCATACTCAAGTTCGTTCCGAAAAGATGATTCTGCTTACCTGTCGCGCAGTGACTCTCTGTCTCTTGATAGCTGGGCGTCTTTGATGCGCGATCTTGGTAACCGCAGATGCCCAAGCGACTTTGGAGGGCGACAGGGATGACGGCAGGTTGTCTGCTGAGAAGTCGTCCTTCTTCCCTATCCCGCTGCTGGGATCGGAAGAATGTCGAGCGGTTTCCACCTGCGAGGTGCAGCCCCAATGGACAAAAGACAGTTGGTTCCCCAATTGCTTGCTTTAGATGTACCTCTCTTCTTCCAGGAAGATGAGGCACACGAGGAGAATGCAGTTCGCACCTTTGCAGCGGTGTGGAGGAAGTGAAGGAGAGAGAGGAGGACTCGGCTCCCCTGCGCCCTCGGATAGGGAATCTTCCTGCTGAGCCTCCTGATTTCTGAGTTGACGATGTCGAACGCAGAACTTGCCGACCGTAGCGCTGGTGGCAGTTTGGTTGTCGAATACATGGAACGCTTCCCTCTTCCCTTTTCCTCTCCCCCTAGAGTGAGCTCTGGTCAGCGGGGTACGCATCACCGACCACGCATGTCAGTCACCCGTTTTCCTCACCTTTGATCTTTCTTTTTCTTGAGGCTTTCTCAGTGAGGATTCGCTGGGGTGAAACATCTTGGGACGTTGATTGCTTAGCATCCGAGGTCCTACGGCAAAAGCTTAATGACGATACCCTAGCAGTCTCTGGAAGAAGAGGAAAGAGTAGAGGACACACATAACAGCGCTACATCAAGGGCTCATATACCTGGGACGCATGCGAGGGCGATGTGATGATGTCTCAGTTCTGCTCTCAGCGATAGGGAACAACCTATCCAAGATCACGCGATCAGGCTCCTCCTCAAGGGACATGGGGTCTCCGGCCTAGGATAAGGGAATAATCAAGGCCAGACGATCTATCACTGCATGGCCACAAGCTCCCGTTCCCAAGGCAAGAAGGGAGACACACCTCAAAGATCGTGAGCTTCTTTCGGCTGCGAGGGCGAGAGCTCTCCAGAGAGGCTTCTAGCTGACCTTCAAGCTCTCCTAGTTTGCGCTTGGTGCCTCTTCGAGCTGAGATCGTCCGGTCTCCCGACAGAGCTTGGTCTCCTTTGGCCTTGACCGTGCTGAGAAGCTCTGGTTCTCGACTCCGTTCTGCGGGCACGAGCATGGGGAAGGTGACACGTCTCCCTTGCCTGCCTTCAGCAGTATAAGCGGCAGAGGGCTCCGCAAGTAGCATGTGCTTCTCTTCCATGGTGGACGGCCTGCGCGATGGTTTGACCATGGTCCTCGATGGAGGGAGAGGAGGTTGGACCTGTCGCTGGCGCAGGAAGGAGGAGACGGGTCTCAATGGCGAGAGGTACGACCTGTTGGCGGATTGACTTTGCACCCGGCGGAGGGCATCGTGGGAGCATAAACCTGGATAGTCGCTTGTGACGTCCCACTTCACTGTTCTCTGCCTCATCATGCGACGGAAATAAGGTATAAAGGTCACGCCAATGAGGATGAAACCAAGTAGAATAGCTTGGAAGAGTAGCTCCATTGTCAAGCATTGACTGGACCTCTGCCGTGGCCGTTCCCTTTGCCAATCAGAGCTCTAAAGCCTAACACGCTGACTTCTGTGAGGAGTACATACCCCGCTGTTGCCCTGGGGACACATTCACACTAGAGACCACCATCGAGAACGATGTCTTGTCTGCAGATGAGATGATGAAGTCAAAGAGCTCCAAAAGCCGATAACAAGCTCCAAAGGGACGTTAACAGCTCCATAGCCGTTCACAGTTTTTGCATCACTGCATTCTTCATCTCAGTCTTCAGACCATCAAAGGTCAGATGGTCAGCAGGTCTGATTGAGCCTTCGTCTAATAAAGAGACGATGGTCTTGATACGCATTAATCTTGTCGCCTCTATTCAAGAGTCTCATCTATTCTCTATCGCCTCCTCTTCGTCCAGCTCTGGAGCTTCCTATGACCACTCCTTCTCGTGGCATCTTCTTTGGATTGTCCGAAAGGACAGATAGTTGTTCTGCGAGCCCTTGAGACGTACCTCAAACGAGAAGGGAGATGGTCGCAGCGGAAGGGACGCGGGAGCCAAAAATAGAAGAAGATAAACGAGGGCCAATCGTGTAACTACCTCTGGGCTCAAGCAATACTTCAGCTGTCACTGCAGAGACTGATGACGGAAGGAGAGTGCCCAAGTTCGGCATCATCGAGTCTTCCTTGCCATGGTCCCTGACCATTTCTTTCGCTGGCTCTCATCGTCTTGCTCGCTTTTCTAAAGCAACATCGTACATGAAAGGGAGGATGCGCCTTAATGGTCATCATGGGTCAGGGTATAAGGAAGATTGCCTGATTGACAGCGTTGACCACCTCAAGCGCTAGGTTTATGTCACATTGTCATGTGCCCATTAGTAGTCTTATACTGAGAGAGTGCAGCACACATAGGCGACGATGGCCGTGACACAGTGCTGGAGCTGTGTCATGTGCTGGTGCAAAACTATGGGGAGAGTTCATCGCCATAGGGATATGTGACAACCCCTTCTCTGGTCCTTTGTGCTGGCAAGCACAGCCATCAGCCTAGCTCTTCTTTTTGAAGAAACTCTGAATGCTGCCCTTTTGTGGAGTGGCCTTTCTCTGCGATGGAGGCTGCTTGGCGTTGGGACCCAGCTTCTTGGCCCCATCGTCAGCACTGGTAAGACCAGGCAGCCCCTTATGAGCTTCGAACGCTTTCCCCGCATCGACGACAGATACTTCGGCCTCCGCATTCTGTGGTGCAGTTGTTCTGACGTGAAGATGGTGAAGATTTGACAAAAGAAGTGAGCACGTAGGTCACCAGCTTCAATGATCAAACGACAGGAGTTCTCACCTGGACTTCTTCGGAACTGGACCTGGCTGTGTCGGACGTGATGGGGTCACCTCTCCTTGGATCCCCGCCTGCTTCTTTTGGAAGAAGTTATTGATAGGTTGTGTTCCTTCCTTGGTTGTCTCATAGTCAAAATCACGAACGAGGTTTTCTTTGCCGCCCATCCGCTTCGCAATCATGTCGGTGAGTGTTCGCGCATTCTTCGGGCTCATGCCCTCCGAGTCATTGAGGAAGTAGATGTACTCGTCTCCTTGGCGGCTACATACACGATCGGCAAAGTCCAATAACACCTCATCACTATAGTAGGCGTACCAGTTGGTGCTCTCGGTACCGTGCATGAAACGTGTATAGTGCCAAGACGCTGTTGACTCCTTGCATCTGATGAACTCTGGGTGGTTGCTGATAACCTCTACGATTGGAATGTCATACTGCCGCAGAAGAGCGTATACATCCGCGCAAAACCAATCGATATGTCTGAACTCTATAGCAACGCTGTGTCTTGCTGTCATCGTCCCCCTTACAATCTCACAAAAACGGCGAAGCAATTCGTCATCTCTCCCGAGGGATGGTGGCAGTTGCACCAGGATGGGTCCGAGTTTCTCTTTTAGGCCGTCGGCAGCTCTCTGGGCAAAGAACTTGAAGCTTTCTGCAACATTCAATAGCCGTGCTTCATGGGTGATGTTTCGATTTAGCTTTAACGAGAAGATGAAGCCCTTCCTAGATTCTTTGTGCCACTTCGCGTAGGTCTGCTCACTCGGCGTCCCATGAAAGCTGTTGTTGATCTCAACGGTGGGGAAGGACGCTGAAAAGGTTCTGTCATGAGATAAAGGAGGGAGAACGTGGGCGTAAGGCCTTTCCGCATCCAAAACGTGCCATTCAAAGAACCCGGTGACGAGGCTTACTTGAGCTCTTCGTTCTGTTTAACAGTTTTGGGGTAGAAGACTCCATTTCTCCAATGGGGATAGGTAAACCCTGCTGTTCCGATGTATATCGCCCTTTCACTGACATCTCTCTCTACTCCAAGCTCTGCTGCATTCCTCTCTGAATCAGTGGTGTGTGCCTCCCGCCGGTTCACATTCTCATGGCCATCATCTTCAACCTGTTCCGAACCTCGTTTAGCCATAGCTCAATCCCAACTCAATGAGACTAATAGTGGGATAAAGGGTTAGGGTTGGGTTAGAGCGTAGCCTTTAAACGGCCCTCCTTACGGCCCATTGAACAATCTTCAAAGATCTCTGAAGTCTGGAGGACTGAGGGCTGCTGGAGACGCTGTAGCAGGAGGATGAAGTGCAGATTCTGATGAGTTCGCGCGGGTGAGAGAATCCAAAAGGCAGCGCGGGAATTGCGGTATGATCGGGCCGTATTCTGTATCTGACTGTGCTGATAGAGGAGAGGAAACATACCCGTTAGCGGTAATAGTTAATGATAGAGAGCATTGGAAAGAAAAGTCTTCTGATGACTTTTTGCAGAGGCGATAGTAATAGCCCCAGCATTATAAGAGGAAGGGAAATTATCTATAAAAGCGGCAGAATATCGATAACTCTGTCCCTAAAAATAGAGAAGAAATAAATCTGCAGATGCACATCCACGACCCATGCCGATCTCCGAAGACTGATCAAAGCGAAGAGCTTCTCCTAGAATAGAGAGAGCGAGCTGATGATGGCGCCCCACTAATAAGAGCAAGTAGTAGCGATGTGTTCAAATTAGAGAATAGCTGCAAATGGATTGATGCGAAGGTAGTAGCTACTACTTGCTCTTAGGGGCGCCATCAAGCAACTCTCTTCGAAGAAGAAATCGCTTTTCAAACCTTCCAGATTATAGAGCGGATGGTACTCCAGAACACGTAGGTAAGAAAGATATAGATAGCTTCCTGCTGCTTTCTAACACAAAGGAGTGAACTATTTGTCATCTCTGTTACTAATAAAGAGATGGTGGAGCGAGACAACAACAGAAGACGAGCCCGACGAAGAAATCCAACAAGATTTATCCTAGGGCAGTCTTATTGATTTAAGGATAATAGAAGTATGGCTGACTAATGGTGATTGTCATTCGGGAGGAGCGGTGTACTGGATGTCCTCAGAGATCTGCCCTCTTCTAGTAATAATCCTACCTTATTGGTCGCACCCAACCTCCTTGAACTTGCCGGAGCGACAGAAGTAGAAAAAGTAAGACAGCAGCTTTTCGAAAGAGAATATTATTGTGACTTCAGTAATGACTAGAAGTACTTGAAGCGAATGGATGGAAACAAACGAGTCAGAAGAGACGATGCCAAAAGACATGCAGGAAAGCCAAACGGTAGCTTAAGCTAATCTTCAGCATAGGAACAAGGACTGACAGATTGTCAGACTCAGTGGGTCCTAATAAAAGTCTAGTACTACCATCTTGTCCGCAAGCAACCTCCTTAAGTTAAAGAGGACGAGAAAAATAGAAGAAGACCGCTGGCTTTCATTTCAGGTGTCAGAGCTTCGTTTCTTGTTGTTAGGGTCAAGTTCCAGACAGCGCAGCCCAGTGAGGGCAGAAGAGAGTGTGTCAGTTGATTGTAGAGATGAGTTGTAAGGTATAAGCCTCTGAAAGAAGCACATGATGAAGTGTTTGTTGCAGAAGCCGCTGAGTCCCACCACCACAAATCTGCATCCGACAACTACACGCTTGGCTCAAGTGACCCCGCCAAAAAGAGGCGGCTCTGCTGCTGACTAGGGCTGAGATAGTGCGGGGCAGAGGCTGGTCAGCGACCTCTTTCTAGGTAGTAGTAGTAATAGACAGCGGAGTTGTTGCTGACTTCTCGTATGATGTTCATCACCATTTTTGGAAGAACAACTGTCATGTATGGAGGACGTTCTGCCTTCCCTCAATAGTAGTGACATTTATGCACAGCTTTACAATGATCCAATAAGCCGTTGATCTGGAATAGCCTTGATGATCTGCCGCTTCTGATGATGATACACCTCAAACAATGGACCCTGTCCGATGAGAGTTCATTATAGCATAGGCATTCATTTTCCCACAGAAACGGACGTCCGTAGCAGCTCCTCTGTGCTACTTGTTTACTGGGAGGGGTATGACGAGCCAAGTAGTGCTGATATATGTCGTGAACGGTCGGATATATCTCTTGTACTTCAGGCCAGGGTCTACATAGACGGCAGGATAGTGTGACATCACCGCTCATGAGAACCCCTTGCTGAACCAAAAGGGACCTTTTCTCAGTTGCAGCTATGGCTCGGTGCCTTGCACTTCGATAATCCTCCTCTTCCATCAGATCTTCTTCAACAACCCTTGTTTCCTCTAATATTTTGGGAAGAAGTCTCTTGAAAGCAGATTTCTGAAGCTCACTTGCCAGCTTCATCACGTTGCGTTCAAACGTTTTAGTGCCTGCTAGACGCTCTGCAGTCAGCCGTTTATTAGCTGCTAGACAGAAAGATAGCAGGATAGTGCGACGCATCTTTCGACGCTCATCAGCGTCAATTTTCAGAAACTCTTCCCTCTTGCGCTTTTTCTCTGCCATTTTCGCTTCATGAAGTCTCTGCTTTCGTTCCAACTCCATTTGCTCTTGTTTTCGCCGATATATAACCTTGGCTTCTTCAATTGAACGACCATCAAAGAAAAGTGTCTCGATCATTCTTCGCCAGTAGAATTGGAGATAGTTGCCTTTGACATCAGCTTCTGTTGATGGATACATCTCCAGATCATGCTTCTGCAAGCCGCATTCGTTCACCAACCGCCAATCCGAGATGGTTTCTCGGCAAAGACAATCCATGCAATAGCGCACAAGAAATTCCCAAGTGACTTTACGAATAGCTTTCTTTCCACATGACATACATCCTGTGGTACCCAGCAAACGGAGCAGATCCCGGGGAGCCGCCAACCCTTCGGCCAAAACAAATTCCGCTGTTCGGACTTGATTGTGCCAGTAATCGGACTTCCCAGTGGAGTTCTGTTTGTAACAGTTCCATGCTAGAGACCAGAGTTCCGTTGCGCGCTCGTCCTCCAAGAGAAAGGAGAAATACTTGCAAACACAGCTCAATGAATGGAGACTGTGCGGATCCCGATGACTGAGTGAAGCACAGAAGCTAAAGATCAGCCTCCAGACGTCCTCCGAACACAGCAAGATTCCTTTTGCCCGTATCTTTATGAGGTCTTCTTCCTGGAACTTCGGCTTCGGTCGAAAATACGGTAACAAGCTCGCACGAAACTGCTGGCGCTGTAGTCTGGTCGCGGCGTTGATGATCATAGTTCGCGCTTCTGTACAGATAGTAGTCGTTCTATGGGTGCGTTTTTGATAGTGACTTCATCTGTCCAACTGTACAGCAACGAACTTGCAGAGAACTGAGCTGCAATTAGCGGGTAATATCAACGATAGTGAAAGCTCTGAAATGTAATATCCGGAATATAGAGAAATGGAATATTGAAAATTGAAGTTGTGCAGGAAGCAATTACAGGACAACCAAGGCATCCTACAGAGTACAGGTACTTTCTACAGGGACTCCTAGAACTACTACTCGTACTACCCTTATTACTACCTTGTGTGGGCTAAATAACAGTATTTTGCGGTGTAGTTCTACAGTGCTTTGCTGGTTCTTCTTCTCCGCCCTGCCGCCGACCGATGGAGGTGAAGGCTTTAGATAGGGAAGTTGCGGACATCCTCCGCCCCCTGACGACCGCCGCCTCCTTTCTCATCTATCAGGGCTGGCCGTCTCCTGGAGCTCTCTGAGCCACAAGTGCTTCATCATAGCGTTGGTGGCACTACGCAGCCGCTCCTCCTCCTCCTCCTCCTCCTGCTGCCATGCCACAAACACAGCAGCTGCAGCAGCAGCGGAGGCTCAAGCCCCTACCACGTACTTAGCAAGCAAGCGCCAGGAGGAATAGTTGTGTTTGACGCTTGACCCTGACGCGACAGCTGCCTCCTTCCTCTACTCTCCTCCTCCTTCGCTGCAACTTCAACAAGGAGCTTGGCTTGGGCCCAGTCATAATGAGACACTTGAGACGCCACATTGGACCGCAACGCTGACGACATCCAGGAGCCAGCAGCCATGTTGCAGCCGGCAGCTGCCGCGCTTCTTCAGAGGACGACACATGCTTTCGTTCTCCTCAGCAAAAGCTCCTCCCAATTCTCATCAAAGGCAACAGCCTATCTTCTAAAGCCGTCCGACTTGGTCGGCCCTAATCTGTGGCTAGCAGAACTTTTAATAAGAACAGTCAGGAGTAACTTGATTGAGTCTTTTCTACATTGTAAACAGCACTCTTCTTCCTTCTAACAGAAGTCTATGATCATGAGTCTTTTCTTCTTTTCTCTGTGTAAAACAACGGTCGAGTCTCCTTTATGAGGGTACAGATACTCGCTCTGAACTTTTCTGGAAGAAGTGGATCATCTCTCAAGTTTGTTGCCAGAGGAGGGCGTGGTCGCGACGACGACCACCAGTAAACAAGGATCACGGCAGTCAGGGCACATCCTCCTTGTTCGGGAGAAAGCAGGAGAAGGCCTGAACAATAAGGGTTGCTCCTTTCTCGAGCTGTACACGATTCCTTGTTCCTTCTCGACAAAACCCAGGACAGGCACGAAGCAGCCAGACCATCTACTAGCTGTACTGGCGTCAAACCTAGGAACGTTTGGAGGACTAGTTCTTGTTCACGGAAAAAGTGCGAAGAGGAGTTTGTCCATGCCATCTGTGCCCGGCAATATCCTTGCCATAAGCGATAACACCGACAGTAACGTCGTGCTGGCAACTATCCCAGCAAAAGCATCCCATCACAATATTCTTTGTTAGTAGACGACGCTGACAACAGTGTACACACACACTGGCCCTTCTTAACGAACAGTTCGACTGACGCTGAGTAATGTCTAACCCCATGAAACGAGCTACTAGTATACCTGGTTAGATCTTGGAAGAAGGAGCTACGTCTTATATATAAGCACGACAGGAGACTGTCCACATTCTCCAGGACGCAAAAAACTCTTCGGTGCAGTAGTCGTGCAATGATGATCACATGGAACGCCATCACTAGGCAAGTACTGAGACTGAGACTGGTAGTCGGACTCACCTCCTCGGTCGAAGCACTTGATGATGCTTTAGAGCTCTGGATGACAGACCTGTTGCCGTCGTCGCCCATCTGACCGTAGCCTAAGCAGTAAGAGATCGGCGTCATCGTCATTATAAAGAAGCCGATTGCGAACGCCACAATAAAGCAAACTGCTTCCTCAGCCCTCACGAGGCGACGGACTGCCGCTTCTGGTAGCAGTTATAACGCAGGCAATCGCCTGCTATGTTTAGAGAAATAATAGCGAGGGGCGCAGCCGCAAGAAGTTTATTGCGGGTTAGAGGGAGAGGCCAACGACCTGCTGTTAATTTGATTCACTAGCTTCGTTATACTCTACAGCTCAGGTGACGACGCTCTTTGAGGAACGCCTGCGTCGCGTCCACATTCTTACAAACGGCTTGGCATTGGCAATGATGCACCTTAAAGAAGCTTAGGGATTCATGCAATGATAGGAGGGAGATAAGGAGATAGTAGTGAAGTTAAAGATTTGATTTCTTGGTTCGTTTTAGGGACATCCTCCCAAGAGCTCTCCTGGTGACTTTGGCTCCCTGGCACTGGAAGAAGTAGATTGCAAGCCCAGCGGGTAAGTACCTTAAGGGTCGACGATGCATAAGAGTGTAAGGAAGAACTCCCATCGAACATTCTCCTATTAATGGGGCTGCTTTTCATCTCGACATCACCTCTACGACGTCTCGAACAAGTCGTCCCAGGGCTTTACTACTACTATAGTATGAGGAATGACAACATTTGCCTTAGCTTTCGTGCAACCTCATCGCTGGAACCAAGCCCCTAGCAAGAAGCAAGTTGCCTCCTCAGCCGCTGGAATGCGAGGAAGAAAAGGTTCTGAAAGGGGAAAACCCTGATAGAAGACGAGCTGAAGAGGAGATGTTGGTAGGTATGGGTCAGACGGTAAATATCCTATCTGCTCCTTATCAGTAAGTGTTACTGGTGAATAATCACGCCATTGTCGAAGTGACTGCGACATGCTGTGGAACGTGGGTGGTCGTCATTCTCTCAATTTTCTAGGAAGTGATTGGTGATGCCTATCGACAGCTCTCGCCATGTGGACAGTGTCTCATCAGGGATCTTGTCCGCAATGCTATGGTCACACTTTTTGTCCGTGGCTAAATCTATCACAGACACGTACGACGGAGGTGGCAGTCCCTGTGTATAGCCACAATCTACTACAGTTGATGACCAGGTTAGTGATGACACTTGCCTCGGTAGGAGATAGACAATTCAACTGCGGTGCCGTTCGTCTAGGCA